>OY282582.1:20864580-21169530 GCA_958299025.2 Drosophila histrio | reverse complement strand
AAATTTTAGTTATCTCGCTTGTTTTGGCAATCACAATCACCAAATTTTTTGTGGAGCTTCAACTAATAATTTTTCTCAAATAAACACACAATATGGGAAGAGGAAACGGGCTATAACTCCGGATTATCCTTTCATAAAATTGCTCAAAAAACTGGAAGACACAGAAAAACTATTGCCAATTTTCTTCGAAATAAAGAATTCTAAGGAAAAAACTCCAAAGGCGGCAGCAATCAAGTGCTTTCCCAAGCAGACAATAGAGCAATAGTGAGAGAAGCTTCAAATTCGCACGACTCTTCCATGAAGATCAAGGAAAAAACGGGTGTTAAGGTGGATGAGCTTGAATTTAAAAAAATAATTAAAGACGTATCGCGTTATCCAGGCTACAAGCTGCCGACGAGGAAAACTTTAACAAGCGCCTTGATACCCAAGATCCGCGATGAATGTGGGTCTTTAATTCAAGAAAAGGTCTGTCCAACCACTGACGGTTTAACCTCGATAACAAATGAGAGCTATCTGACTGTTACAGTCCATTTTATCGAGAAGGAGTCAACAGTGCTGTAGTCGTATATGATTGCATGCCCGTCGTTTGAGAAGCCTCACACTTCGGCAAAACTTTGCGAGTTTGTACAACAAATTGTCGGACAGTGGAACTTCTGCATCGGATAATGCATACAATATCGTTGGTGCCATAAAGATGGGCAAGTGGCGTCATATTGCATGCTTCGCGCATAGTCTACATTTTCCAAAAAGCTTTGGATGCCATTTGTACTGCAAGAACAAAAGGAAAAGCTATTGCAGAATACTTTAACCGCAGCACATCTGGCTTAAAAGAGCAAAAGGAAATTCAGACTCTTTTGCAAGTTGCCAGAGTTGAAACTAATGCAGGATGTGCCAACGCGTTGGAATTCCACATACAAAATGCTTCAACGGCTATGCATTTTAAAAGAGTCGGTTATGTCAGCCCTGTCGACTCTTCGAAGTGACTTAATATTGTAGTCGGGAGATTGGGCTTTAATTGAAGGAGTGCTCCAAATACTACAGCCACTTAATTAAATAACGGAGGAAATGTCAGCTGAAAAAAATGTTACAATTTCCAAAATAATTGTTTTAGTTGGCATACTTCAAAAAAAGGTATTTAGCCTTAGTAATTCCATCGAAAATCCGATACTGACAGAGATGACAAAAATAGTCATGCAGGAGATGGAATCGAGATTTAAAGATATAGAATCGAACATTTTGTATGCGGAGAGCACAATTTTGGACCCACGGTTTAAAGGGCGAGTTTTTAAATCCAAAGACGCCTTCCAAAAGTCTGTTGAAGATATTGAAAAAAATATAATGTTCATGAGTCCTACCACAACCTCAACTGAAGATGTGCTTATAAATAACACAAGCAAAGCACTGAGCTCCGATGGTGAGGACGATATTTGGAAAGAGTTCGACAATAATTTCAAGCATGTCGGCAAGCCAACCAACAACACAGCTGCTGCAAATAGAGAAGTCCACAAGTACCTAGCCGAGGACTATATAAGCCAGAAAGAGGACCCATTGTTATGGTGGGATCAGAGGAAATCCTAATAGCCGCATTTATATGCTTACATGCTAAAACGTCTTTGCATAGTTGCCACACATCGCATACTTTCAAGTGATGGCGAACAGTGCGCAAAAGGCGTTCCCTGCTAAATCCCAAGAATGTGGAAAATCTAATGTTCTTACATAATAATATATAAATATGATGTATGTAATTACTTAATTTATACAGAGTTGGCATTTCTAACAGTTCTCTTTATATTAAAAATACTTTTACATAAAAAATACTATTTTTTTAATTAAATACCAAAGAACTTCCAATGAAGGAAACAAAACACAATTTTTATTTGTATACCCTGTGCCCATTAAAAATTGGCCAAAAAAGTTATAATGAATTTGTGTGAATGTACAGCCATGCTCATACAATTGGCACAAATAAAATATACAAATTAAAGATGATTTTTTTATTAAATAATAATAGTAAGGAACAAAAGTTTAATGCCACTTCATAGCCTATTATGTTACTTAAATTAAAAAGAAAACAAACTTCAATTAAGACCAGCTACATATAAAAAATAAATAAATAAAATTCAACAAAAAACTCAAATATTGCCTGCTTATATAATTGGCACTTTTTTAAACAAATAATCTTTTCGAATAAACAGATGATGTTTTCGAAAGGAAAATGATACTCGACCTTAGAATTTGGTACTATAGCCAGAATTATCAATAACTGCTTGACATCTTCGACTCATACTTTCGACCAGCTTTTGGCAAGTTTCCCTTGAAATGGAGTACCAAGCTTGTTGGACTCTTGCCCATAAATCGTCAAAATGATAAAATTTTTTTTGGAAACTGCCACTTTTACTTCATTCCAAAGGCTCTCAATAATATTTATGTCGGGGCTTTGAGACGGCCACTCCATAGCCTGCACCTTTTCATCTTGCAGCCACTCCTTAACGATCTTGGACGCATGCTAAGAGGCATTGTCGTGCATAAAAGTCCACTTCACAGGCATGTTCTCAAATGCATATGGTTCCATCGAGTTTTTTAAAATGTCCAAGTATTGAAACCGGTCCATATTTCCTTTAATTCGGACGAGCGGGCCCACTCCGTGCCAAGAAAATGCATCCCATCACATAATTGGGTTAAGAACCTGGCATTTTGGACGACGCACATATGTTTTCCCATGAGGTCCCATCCTATTAATCTTGGTTTCGTCACTCCACAATACATTTCTCCAAAATTGTGCATCTTTGTGCTTGTAGGCCTTTGCAAAACATAATCGCTTCTTTATGTTTAGCTTTGTTCAACGGTTTATTTCTGCTGATGCGGCCAAAGAGCGAAGCTTCAATTAATCTTCTGGAGACTAGATTTCTGGATAGGTTAAGACCGTATTCTTCATTAATTTCCACCATAATCTCACGAGCCGACTTAAAAGGGTCACTTTTACTTTTCCGGACAATGATCCTGTCGATGTTGGCATCGGTCTTTCGAGGCTTTGGCTTCCTAGCCTTATTTTCATTCAAATATGAAGAGCGCTTTTTAACTAATGCAAGTGCATTATAGACCATTTTTCTTGAACAAACCATTATTTTGCCTATTTCAGCTGGTTTCTTGCCCGACTGACTGAACTTGTAGGTAAGGTTGAGTTTCTCAAGAGTGCAAGTCTTTCCACTACCCATTTTTGCATAATTTATAGTAAATTCAATCAAATTAAACAATCGAAAAAATCTACGTTTGTAACTTTTTGTGCCAATTCTGTCAGAACCCAAACTCACGCTAGTCGAACGAAAATGAAGAATAAAGGAAACCCAATAAGGATAATAGAACAATTAACGGTAAAGCAGAAAGTGTATGAGCACAACCAACAGTTGCTTGCATAATTGTAAAATCAAGTGATAAACATTTTGAGAAATAGACGAATAGAATGCAACATTTTGTTTGTGTCAATTGTATGAGCATGGCTGTATGTAAAAGGCAGAAGGAGGCATATCCGACCATATAAAGTATATATATTCTTGATCAGTATCAATAGCCGAGTCAATTGGCACCTGTCCGTCTGTCTGCCCGTCTGTACGAACGCGTAGATCTCAGCAACTATAAGAGCTAGAGACCTCAAATTTAGAATGTAGGTTCCTGAATACCATACGCAGATCAAGTTTGTTTTTAATTTTCGATAAAAAGCCCCGGTTGCTTTAAAAGTAGAAAAATCACCATAACATAAGCAATGTTAAAGCTAGGGACTTGAGATTTGGCACACATGGTAAGTGTCCTACTCTCAATGTGTGCTACAAATTTCAGTACGATCGGATATTGAAGTCAGAAGTGTACAACAAGAATTGCCTGAACTCAATGGCTTTCCAATGCATTTAATCTTCTGAAGGTCTCGGCTTGCAAAGAAATTCCCTTGGAATATATGTTTTTTACTCATTGCAACTTATTTTTCAGAAATGTTTTTATACCCTGTGGGGGTATATTAAGTTTGTTAAAAGTATGTAACGGGCAGAAGGAAGCATGGCCGACCCCATAAAGTATATATATTCTTGATCAGCATTAATAGCCGAGTCGATATAGCCATGTCCGTCTGTCCGTCCGTATGAACGAAAGGATCTCAGAGATGGTAAGAACTAGAAGCTTGAACTTGGTGTCCCAGCACTTGTAATTTTTGCAGGCAGATCAAGCTTATCTTTTTTTTTTTGGATGCCACGCCCTGTTTGCCCCAAATTAAGTAAAAGTAAAAGTATAAATCAAGCAGTTTTGTAGCTCAAAACCCTCATAACAAGAGCAATATAACAGCTAAAGACTTCACATTTAGCATACATGATGAATATTTTGTGGTCGATGTGTCCAGAAAATTGTATCACGATGCCACGCCTCCTTCGCCCACAAATTAAAAAAAACGAATTACTAGAGAATTTCATCTGGAGTGAATTTGAGCGGGTTCCTTAAGACCCACAGGGTATATTACGGTCGGGGTCCCGACTGTTCCGCTTGTTTCTATTTGAAATTGGAACCTAAAAAGAAACCTTGTTGATTATTCGTAAGAGAAATTTGCGCATAACTCCTAAATCTATAAGATGCATATAATCTAAAGGAATTTGTGTTACATTTCACTGTACTTACCGATCCTAATTCAATTTCCAAGTACTACTACAAAATGTGCAGGGCAAGGCAAAGACAAAGGATTGAAGACAGAATTCGCCGAAAATTCAGTCACAATAACCGTTAACTTTTGCCACGCGCGCATTGTCTTCTTTCGTTGCCTTTTTCGCTTCTCGTGCTTACACTGCTTCTCTGCTTTTCGATTGTTTGCCTAGCGCCCGCTGCATTACTTGAAGCTAGCGTATTAGCTAACTATCAGTGATGCACCGCAGGTCTAGAGTACCAGCCGTACCGCAAGGTTATGGTAATGTTCTCTGATTTGTTGTTTGACCATAAATCAGGGGTGCCCAAATGCTGCTTATGACAGAGCAACTCACCAATACGCACAAATAAAAACAAAAATACATAGACGGAAACGTTTTTTTACTTCAAGTTTCTGCACTGAATAAAATTGGAGTGAATAAAAAATAAACAAATCGAAAAAAATTTAAATACATTTTCATAATCTAATTTTCTTAAGAACTACATATTTAATTGCCAATATTTATATTAGTTTTTGTCAAAGATCATTTTAAAAGGGCCTCCAAATGGAAAGCAAACAATACATTGGGGCTCACAAAAACAATTTTCACTAAAAAAGAAATTAGTCTCTGCGATGTCAAACATTTTGCCTGCAACGAAAAGTACGACTGATTTCTTGCGATGTAGATTGTGCAAAAATCCAACAACAATTTACATTCGGATTAGCGAGTTAACGGTAAAGCCTATGAAAGTGTTGTTGCTCAGTTCATCGAAGGCGCGGAGAATGAAGAGAATACGCAAAATTGTTCTTGTAGTCTGCTTTGTCAATGGAGTGAGCCGCACATGCATATGGCAATTGCTCTTCCTATAGAAAGAGCAAATTACAAAAACAAAATGAGCTTGATGAGCAATGGCTTGGGCATCAAGGTCATAAATGATCGAAGGTTTAGAGGTGCAATTTTGAGCAAATAAAATACCAATCTTTTGATAATTACAAGAATGAGCGCCATTGGTGCACTTTAAGTAAACGGTATATTGGGTGTTCGATAGTCGGAGAATAGGTGAAATTTTATGTAAATGATATATTGATAATTTGATAGTTTGAGAATGGGCGCGGTAGAAATTAGTTTCAAAGAAATTTTTAGTTTCAAGTTTTTAGTGGTAATGTAAATAGTGTATTTTTTCAGAATGTGTTTAAGATTAACGAAAATTAACAGAACAGAGCTCTGGGTCAAAAATAACCAGTCGGAAAGGCTAAAGTCGAAGTCGACTATGAGAGACCCTTAATTTATTCTTCAAAATGGAAATAAGAGTAACACTAAAAGTTCCCATAAGGCGTTGTAACGTCAATATGCTCTTCTTCTTCATTTGGTCCGACACTGAGTAATATTAAGTCTCGAATAACTTCCGAGTTTATTGTCCGATCGCGATGAAATTTTCAGGATGCATTAGGACCCCGATGCTTTTCCTGTGTGCCAAAATTCAGGGATTTCAAAAATGTTGTTCTCGATTTACGGAGGCGAAAGGGGGCGTGTCAAAATTTTAAGATAAAATTGATCTGCTTAGCCCATACACGAACCACCATACCAATTTTGGTGACTCTAGCTCTTATAGTCTCTGAGATCTAGGCGCTCATACAGACAGACGGACTGACGGTGATGGCTATATCGACTCGGCTGGTGATGCTGATCAAGAATATATATACTCTATGGGGTCTGCCGGACTTCCTTCGACCTGTTACGCACATTTTATTTTTGACAAACTTAATAGACCCTATTTACTTTTTTAAAATAAAGGGTCTAAAAACAGAACGAAACAGAAAATTCAAACATAATGTTATCATAGCGTGATTATAACAACAGTACTATGATAATAATAATTAAGGAGTGCGATACTTGGAGTCAAGTATCATTTTGTAAATGTATAGGTGGGTTATTATTGAGGCTTAGTCGAGTATTCCTTAAGGGCATTGAGTGTTTCGACGTAACGTTCTATTTTTGACGATGCAAGCAGCACTGCACGAGGTTGAGTTGAGGCTGGGTTGAATTATTATTTGGCGTTTAAGTAGACCAAATTGGGTTGCTTTACTCCAAAGGTTTGTTCTAGAGGTTTGGCAAAAGTGGGTTCATTGATCCACTTAAGTGATTTAAAGGCTTCTCCGGTACGTTTAATTGATCTAGACATCTGCTGCCGCTCAGCAGCCTCTTGATACATACACAAGGAAACACACACAGCAAACTTTGTGGAGTCAGTTTTCTCTTCCTCTTCCTGGGTTAAATGTGTTTCTTGGGTATCTTCTAAATTTATTATCCGATCGTGATGAAATTTTTAGGACACATTGAAACTAAAATATCTATTATGTGTGCAAGATCTCAAACCAATATCTTTAAAATTGCTGTAGTTTAGTGGTTTATTTTCGATTTGTGGTCGAAGGGAGTATGGTATCAAAATGTTATTTTATTTTTTTATTTTAAATTTGATCTACGTGTAGTATTCAGGAACCTACATACCAAATTTGAAGTCTCTAGCTCTTTTAGTTACTGAGATTGACGCGTTCATACAGACGGATGGACATTTGCCACAAATCAATTACACTCATTTTGTTTCATTTTTAATGGGTACGGGGTACAAAAATATTGTCAACGTGCTTGACTATGTGTTTTATGTGATCTAACGTATCGTCAAGAACTTTGTCCAAAATAATATTAGCTATGGTCGGAGATATTGGGTTACCCATGGGCATGCAAAGTACTTGGAGGTATATTATATTGTTATATGCTATGTAGTTGTTGTCAATCAAAATAATATTAATTATTTCTGTAATTTTTCCATTATTATTTGTCGTGCTTAGTTTATTGATATGTTTATAAACAGAGATACTACTCCTTCATCTTCTCCAATTTTATATTCCCTATATTCGTTCTCAAAATATTTTCCATGTATCCTTTCATGTTTATACTTAATAATCCTCGTTGAGATCCGGTATACCCGCCGGCGAATGATTTTGTCGTTTCCTTGTTTATTTTAATCTTTATAATTTCATATTTTGTGTTATTTTCTTTATATTAATATTTTCATGGCATCACAATCTGAGAAGTCTAGCATTCTATTTTGGTAATGGACTTTCATCTATCACAATGACAAAATGTTGACATCACTTCGTTCAGCAGAACAATCATTTAAATTTAATCGATTTTCTCTCATCGATGTGTTCTGGTGTCATTGTCTCATTATGCACTTTACAAAAGGTATGACTCGGTTTACTATGGTGTTTTTTTTTTGCAAAGCAACAATTTATTAAATATAATATTGTTTTATACCTATATAATAAAGTAGTATGATTTTTACCAGCTTAGGATGTATAAGACAATTCCAAATACACAGTCTGTGGTTTTTGATCTGATCCGATCTTTTATGTGGTTCTCTATAGTTCGAGTAATCGATCCTAAACATCTGCAAAGATTAACAAGTTTGTAACTTTGATCTCATACAATTTATCATAGTTCTATGTAGAAATTTTATAGCATAATTTGTTCGTTGTCAACGCAAAGCGATTCAGTTAAGTTCAGATCTGACTGGAGGGTATATCCCAGGCGGAAAAGGTCAATGGTCAAAGGTCACCGCTAAAACGATCGTCTACCATATTTGTGTGGTTTCCCAATTGATTCGTGTTTTTGTTTTTGCAAAATGCGGAGATAGACATAGGGAAAGAGCAGTATAGAAAACAAGAGAATGGAAGGCGCGATCGGTTGTCGGTAACAAAAACAAACAAATGATGATGATGATGTACATATGTCCGAACAGTAAACGAGCAATGATAAGAACTGAGCTGGTACATTCTGGTTGATCTGAGCGATTGAGTAGCAGCAGTGGAGCCAATTGACGTCAATGGCGCAATGAAATCCTGGTGGAAAAGTCAAGCAACTAACAAACTGGTAAACACCTTTGCCTCTGGACTTTGGACTCGATGTCTGAGTCCGAATACAATTCCGAATCAGCGCCTGAAACGCGCTCTGAACACTGATAAGGCCTCCCCCCAGACATTGACACCACCTGCAATGTCGCCCACCATTCGAGAGCTTGACACACTTTCATTTGCCGATTGGCGAATCGATAAGACCCCATAACTATACAGTCGGTCATACCCTCTATTCAAGTGTCTTTATGCCCTTATCTCTAAGTTCATGTTGCTTTTTGTCAATGGCTTTGAATAGCACAATACTCTTCACCCATTTCCTCTTAGCTCCAAAAGATAGAAAATAAAAGACAAAACAAAATAAACCGTTGCAAGTCGTAGTTCATAGTTATATGCAGTTTCTGGCTGCGGTCCCGCGACTTTGATCTTCTGCGCCTTTTTGCTGCTTGGCTTATCATGAAAAAAAATAAAATGCATCAACAGTGAGCGGTTGTACTTTGCATCTGTTCATTGCCGTACACTGCCAGAAATGTGCTAGAGGGGGATAGCTTATCTCTCAGGACTGATGGCCCCCTGCCTGCATCGTCAGCAGCGACGCCCATGCAGCGACGGACCGAAGCTCAACTTGAGTCGCCGACAGCTGCCGATTGATCGAAGCGTGCGATGCGATGCGATGGGCATAAAAATTGCGTAGCTCGCAGCTGATCAGTTCAGTGTTGTGGCGATCGTCAATCGAACAACACGACAGAGAGTTACGATTAGTGCGATTATTCAATGAGAACGGGAAAGTCAAAGTTAACGGAAACGGGAACGGGAACGAGCACGACATCAGAAACGGAACACGAGAGTGAGAGCAAGAACTATCGGATTGATCCGGGTAACAACTGAAAGAAACGTGCAAAGCTTAAGCACACGTACTTAATAAAGACATAAAGACTAATGATAATAGACAAACGAAGTGGACAAACGTCAAGTGGAAAAGCAGACAGATATACAGTCGCAAAGAGACAGGTGCGCGATAAGATTAACTTAACTTCATTAAAAAAAGTAAAAAAAAATTAATAGCTTTAACCAAACGATTTATTCAATAGCCATAAATCGTATAACTAAGTACTTCGGTTAATCCCTCTATCTATATAAAGTAAAATAGATAAACTAAAATATAATCAAACATTGACGTGAAGTGAACGTGAACGGTACTCGCTCGTTTAGTTCTTGGCTAATATGTAGACTGTCTGCAGCACAGCAACCAATAACAACAACAACATAAACAACAACAATAAGAAGCGAGAAAACAACAAGAATCATTACAAGATGTATGTGGCAAACACCACAGGCGGCCTCATGCTGCAGACCATGCTCTACTTGGCGAATCACACAAGCCGCGCTGCAGTCAACACGCTAATCGATATGCCCCCGGCGACCAAAAGTGGTAAGTGATCTCGAATTGGGGCTATTACTCAGATTGAACAACAATTATTTATTGAGCCATCCAAATGCGGTTGCAGACAGTTTATTGCTTATAGAATACTTAAAAGTTGAAGCTACCTTTTCGTTTTTATGGGAAACCACAGAAGTTTCCCAACCTTTGCACAAATCGATAGATACAGTATATACATAAGTACTCGTAAATGGTTACTATATGTAGCTTTGAGAGTATTTAACTTGAATGTACTCGTATGTAGATATTTGCAATAATGTTCCCTCTAATGAAGATGTTCTCTAAAACATTCATCAACACTGCATTTGAGGTTGCTTCAACCTGCTAAATTGATAGCTTTTCTGCATTTACTCCGCAGACAAGACCAGACGTGGCCTTAATACCCGTCACAGTTGAAGTCTGAGAACATCATCATTAAATGATCGGTTGTGCAAACAAATTCTGGTTTCAATGGTTCATTCAACTCATTGCGATTGTGACTGGGCTAAAGGAATAGCTTCGTTTTGGCTAGATACGTCAGTTGAGCTATGTCTATATTTAGATTAGAGGCCAGAGGGGAGCACATCAGCAAATTTTCATACTCATTCAATTGCTTATTGACGACAGGTCCGGCGCACACGACTATTTAATTGAAAACTTCCGATATAAATATAAATAAGACACCAGCAAACGATAAGCAATATGACAATGGCACCACAACAACAACAGCTTCAACGATAAAAATAATAACAATGACGTTATTGATCAGCCGAGCGGAAGACAGAAGGCGACTTCTAACTGCCACGCAACGTTGAGCAGTCGATGAAGGCTATCGATCTACTAGAAAATACATAAGTATCTCAAAGAAAATTCCCCTTAGAAACGTTGTCTACTTGTCAGCGTATCGTTGATACGCTTGAATAAACAGTCAATAACATGTCCAATGGCTGCTTAACATAATAATTATAATGATTAAAGCAACTATGTAACAGCGTCTTGGCCGGACAATTGTTTGTAACAGAGCATCTTACTTAAAGATTTGTAACAGAACTTGTAATTTTTTCAAGTCTTCTGATTATCAGAAAATCTGATAAGTTCATCTCTTAACAGCAACTTAACATAACACAACAGTATCTTAACATAATGTACTAGAACTTCTAGTAACAGAGTGCCTCACATACATTTCTTTACATAACTCTGATATTAAACAAAATACGCTGAGCAAAATATCAATAAAACTAATAGTATCACTAATTGAAATATTAACGCATTGTACTGAATTCTGTTTTTATATCCTGTGGTCATTAAAAAAGGGCATAAAAAGGCATCTCCGACCCTATTATATATATTTATTCTTGATCAATATCAATAGCCATGTCGATTGACGCCTGTCCGTCCGTCTGTATGAAAGCGCCGATCTCAGCGACAATAGAAGTTACTGACTTTAAATTTGATATGTTGGTTCCTGGATGCCAGGCCCTCTCTGCCCACAAATCAAAAAAAAAAACAAGAAGAATTTTAAAGCTATAGACTTAAGATTTCCACAAATTATTTGTATCATAGTCTCGATAATTCAAAATAATCCAGAAGTACTCAGACAGAAGAAAAGAAAGCTGACGCTCCAATGTACAAAGCTTGCAGCGTGTTTGCTCGTTGTTGTTTTGCATTGTTTCTTCACATTATTCTTAGCTTATAAGTATATGTATCAAATGTTAAAGCAATTGTTTAACCAAGTCTTAACATAACATTATTACAACTGTTAGTTAGGTTAAAATGTCTTAAATTTAATGTTAAGGTCTGGTTATCACAGCATCATAAAAATATATGAGTATGGAAAATTTGAATACATTTTAGAAGAAGAATCGCAGTCTAATAATTTCAATTCTATTTACAGACATAAACGAGGTGAAATGCTTTGGAGTTTACGGCTGTTTTCCGATCAACGGACCATGGAATACTGTGACCCGCACGATCAGCGTGCATCCACAGAAGCCATCGGAGATCGAACCACACTTTACTCTGCACACGAGACGCACAATGGATCAGCCAAAGTACATTGATCTCAATGATCCGGATAGTCTGCACGGAATGGGGATTAATAGACGCGGCAGACTCTATTTGTTGGTCCATGGATATTTGGAACAGGGCGACATACCCTGGATGCTGGAAATGGCCAAGGCGCTAATGAATCACTGCCCGGAGAACGATTGCAGTGTGATTCTGATTGATTGGGGCGGCGGTGCAAGTCCTCCATATGTGCAGGCGGTTGCCAACACTCGGCTGGTGGGCTCCATCACGGCGCATGTGGTGCACATGCTCTACGAGGAGCTGCGTATGCCGAATTTGGATAAGGTCCACATCATTGGCCACTCACTTGGCGCCCATCTATCCGGTTATGCGGGCTCCCACTTGCAGCGTGACTTTGGCTTAAAGATGGGCCGCATCACTGGCTTGGATCCGGCAGCGCCTCTGTTCACCGACACCGACCCCATTGTGCGTTTGGATCGCTCCGATGCCAAGTTCGTGGACATTTTGCACACGGATGCGAATCCGCTGATGAAGGGCGGCCTGGGCATTATTCAGCGTCTGGGCCACGCCGATTTCTATCCAAATGGCGGTTTCGACAATCCCGGCTGCGATAAGAAGCTGCAGGATGTGATGAAGAACAATCTCAAGGCGTCACTGTTCCTTACAATGCAGGAGTTCCTCGGCTGCAATCACATACGTAGCGAGCAATACTTTACGGAGAGTATCGAGGGCAAGTGTCCCTTCCTGGGCATTAATTGCGACTCCTTTGATGTAAGTTACATAAGAAACGTAAAACTATCTGACTGCTTGATCAATCCTTGTTTTTTCCTGCCCTTAGAGCTTTAAGGATGCCAAATGCGGCAGCTGTGATGAGCCTGGACGACTGTGCATGCGCATGGGCTTCCACAGCGAGGAGGACTACAGGGAACAGCAGAGTCGGGGGCTCATTAAGCCGCAGGATCCACCGCCAGTTTTCTATCTAATGACTGGAGAGCGCAAACCCTTCTGCCGGCTGCACTACAAGATCACAGTTCGCGTATCCAGCCACGACGAGAGCACCCTGCATGGCGGTGAGGTTGGCACGCTATCGATTCGACTGCATGGGGAGCACAGCAAGAAGAGCACCGATCGGATGAAGTTCTCCCCGAAGCCAATGTACTTTGAGCCTGGATTCGACTATACGGCTTTGTTGCCCGGCAAGGACCTGCGCGATCCTGGGCATGCGACCGTCTTCTGGGAGTATCAAACGAATATACTCAATCCGCTCACCTGGCGTCTACTCTCCTCCCCGCGCATCTACCTGGAGTACATACTCATCGAGTCCCTGGAATCGAGCGATACCTATCTAAAGCTCTGTCCTCTCCACGAGAGCGCCATTCTGTCCGGCACGGAAAACGTGCTCCACACACGCTACTGCAAGGATTAGTCGAGACAGCAATCAATTAGCTAGTAATGAACCTAAAGCTTTGCTGTGACATGCCCAAAAGACGGCAACACAATTTTGCGCTTAGTCCAGACAACAACCACCATAACTATAAGCCAAAGCTGTGGCTCTCTTTGCTAACTGTTCCCGCTTTTTTCCCTGCCTTCGCACCAAACTCCCTTACGGAAAGGCACACGAAAAGCATTTTGTATTTTATTATAGTATTCGTTTGTAAAATAAGATATAAAATTTATATATATCATAAATTAAAGCACAGGGAGAGCGCAATGTTATTTATATGTATGGTATGTATTATGTATATATATACGTAATTGTTATTTATATAATATTTGCTTTAATTAACTTTTTTTTCTTTTTTTTTGAAATATTTATATATATTTGCTATTAAACAGAAATTAAAATAATAATGAGTTGACTATTTATATTGAAGATGTACTCGGTTGGGAGTGGAGAAATTTATTGTTTGCTCATATCATATTTAATAGTTGAATAGTTGTTTTACAGTCTAGGAGGGTGGTCCCAGAAGTTCACAGCCCGATAGCGGTTATTGTTTGAAACGTATAGTAGATGACACAATATTATTTAATATTATACCCTGTATATTAAATTTGTTAGAAATATGTATCATGCAGAAGAAGACGTTGTCGACCCCATAGAGACCCCCGAGGCGATATAGCAATGTCCGTCTGTCCGTCTGAACGAAAGGATCTCAGAGATGATTAGAACTAGAAGCTACAACTTGCTACTTACGGATATATCAAGCTTATCTTAAAAATTGGATGCTACGCCCCATTCGCCCATAAATCGATGAAAAAAACAAGCCGATCAGTCGAGCGGACGCGACAGTAGGATACCCTGTGCAGGTCTTAAAACAAAAGTATTTTGAGAAAACTAGCTATAAAACTGCTCTTATTACCAGCATTTTCCAATTGTGGGCGAAGGTGGCGTGGCATAGCGATGAAATTTTCTGGGCACATTAAGCCCAAGCTCTTATCATTTGTGCCAAATCTCAAGTCTCTATAGCTCTTATAGTTGCTGAGACCCACGCGTTCATACAGACGGACAGACAGACAGACAGACAGACAGACAGACAGACGGACAGGCGTCAATCGACTCGGCTATTGATACTGATTCAGAATATATATACTTTATATGGTCGGAGATGCTTCCTTCTGCCTGTTACATACATTCACACAAAGTCATTATACCCTTTTTGCCCATTTTTAATGGGCACAGGGCATAACAAGAGTAGTACAAAGGAAGCGAATTCAATCAGTTCCTGACTGTCCCACTTGTTTTTGTTTTTAATTGAAAACCTTTAGCTAAAATTTTGCGATATAATATAAGTATATCAGAAGAATTACATAATAAACACATATCAAATATTATATTTGTGTGTAAGTCTATTCATGTAGTTCGATACCAGTACTGGGTATCATTCAAGTCCATTACATATACTCTTTACACCTTTTGTGATCTATCTTGAAAGGCAGACACATCCAAAGAAAGATACTCCGTGACAGAAAACTAAAATATATATTAGAAACCTACATCTTGTGAAATTTTCGTTCAGAAACATATTAATTTTACTAGTTTCAACATTTTTGCAGAATTACTTTTGCCTGTTTTTATTAACAATAATGATGCACTATAACCAGGAAATAAAATCGCTATCGAAAACAGAACCATTAACTAATATCAACAATTTTAAAACTAGTACCAAAACTTGAAAATAAACACATTACATTATTACATCGCATTACAGTTTTACAGTACATTTTAATTAATATTGAATGCGTAGACTTAGGTTTATAAAACTCAAGCCTAAAAAAGGCGGAACCATGCGCCTTCGGCTGTGTATGTGATACAAATCAATTACTAACTTGCATTCAAGTATCTAACATTACTCCAAATCCAACTAAAAACAAATAAAATGGTTATTTAACAAACAATTTAACGCAGCGAAGGGACAAATGCAGAAGAAAAAGAGAAAACTAGCGCTACAAGAAAACTGAGGCTTCAAATAAGGCAATAAGGAATGTGAATTTTTACAGAATGTGAATTACAGAACTACAGTTCTATCCGGCTTGTATTGCTTGTGATCATAAAAGTTGATTATTTAAATATGAGTACACAAATAATTTGACCAAGACAAAATAGGTGGAGCATTTAAACTTGTTTCAACTTCGTCTGATTAGCCTCAAAATATTTTTCAACGATCTATGCAAGATACTAATAATCAATACGTGTTTCACCGAAATCGAATCGGATATTATTATTTTCCATGGTGTGACAGTATCGTATCCAATTTTGCAAAATTCGACAAAGAAGTTCTAGTTGAGTCTAAAAAGCCTTGTTTCGTAGACTGTCTCAAACTTATGTTAAGATGCACTCGTATGTTATGACAAGTCTGATGGAATCGCATACATATATTAGCCGGTCAAACGTTGAAACTAAGAATGACATTTTATACTCTACTTACATCAAATTCACATTTCAGTTCAGCAAAACTATCAAACATATTTAGTTGCCATAGAAATTAATTGTTGATAGCTTAACTCTATTCAGTTCGCATTTCACTTATCATTCCTGGCCTATATTTATTATGATTTGAATATTTATCAAATTTATCAAAATATACTTATATTTTTCGAATTTTTTGAATATGAAATTGGATGAATTCATTCTGAAAATTTTCCTATTGGCAGCCATGGGAACAGACAGGCGGGTTATTGTCTCGGTTTCGATTTCAGTCTCAATCTTTGGGATATGATTTGAATCAGCTTTTGTTTCTAATGAATTATACAGATACGGATACTTATAGACAGACATATACGCATAAATTTCATGTCACGGATCCTTTGCTGTGTGGTTCTTCTAAGTTGTTGTTGCTGTTCTTGTTATGGTTGTTGGGCCCGTTGTCAATTGTTGTCGTTGTCGTCGTCGTTGTTGACGTCGTTGTTGTTGTGGTTGTTGTTTGTTAATAATTTAAATGCGTATCTCGGCGAATGTATCTATCGCATGCGTGTGTATCTTTTACATATAATTGATATTATCTGCATTTGATTTGACTCGTTTCTGTTTTCTTTTTTTCTCCACTTTTTTGTTTTATTTTACTTCGTTTCTGTCGTTTATCGTTTGTTTGTGGTTCGGACACATTCCACAGGTTAGTGGCACTTGGAGATGCCCAAGGTCTGCCCCTACCGCGGTTGTTTCCACCAACACACATCCAGTTGGGCCAGTTGATGATCATGTTGACAAGCTTGAGCCGAGGTTTGTTTCATTCTGGGTTTTCGGGTTTCTTGGAATTGAAATTGAATTTCGGATTTCGGATTGGAATTGGAATCATTTGAGAACCTTTTCATGTTGCAAGATGTTGCATGTTGTCCCCCCTGCCCAATAATATGCATTCATTAATAATGTTTATCGATGTCGATTGTGCCCCAAAGTGTCACAGTCTCTTTGTCCCGTTGTATGCAGTGGCAAGCAAAGTGCCACACACACAGACACACACCTTGCCACATCATACCCTGCCACACCCACTGCAATTAGCATTTGGTGCACTCAAAAAGCGAATCCTTTGCTTTCCGTGTGTCGTCTTTTAAATTGTCTGCAGCTGTGGGGCATGCAACGACCTTTAAGTTCCATCTTAATTAGTTGCTCACCTCCCCCCTCCCCCCCTCCAACCCCCTGTCCCTCCCATGAAGTGTCTCTGCAGCGCATAAATCAGAGTCTTCCCAATGCCGAGCGCCGGCTGAGCGACATCAAATGAAACTCAAATCAAAATGTCATAACTTCCACTAGACGAGACACAAGCGACAATACGTCAACATGCCCCACACTCAGCCACGCACCCTTTCAGTATCCCCGACACTTACCACCCGCAACCCGCAACCCGCCCAAAGCTTCCTTGGCAGCGTCACACCGTCGGCCGCACGGTAGCGCCTCCGACCGTTTAATTAGTTACCCGTCTTGCCCCGTCTCCTCCTCCTCCTCCGACATCATCGTTCTTCGCGTCGGCGTTGCAAACAAATCACATAATTATGATTGAGCGCAGCCTCCGCCACCGCCAACTCTTTTGCTCTATACTTACGACTCATCACTCTTCCTCCTGCCGACTACTCCTCCGACTCCTCCGCCTGCTACCCACTCAACCCACTCCGTCTCCCACCACTGTCGCATCTGCGGCGCAGTTTTGGGGCTTTCTTTATGGCGCGTGCATATAAATAAATCTGTCCGGCTCACAGCTGCCGTAATTGAATGCAAATGCCCATCCAAAAATACGTAGCATCTATTGCAGCTCCCCTACTCCACCTACTTAGTCACTCATCCTTATCCCCTCAGTGCTCACTCCTCATCTGCCAGCAGGCCGAAAGGCGACAATCTGCTGTAAATTATCATGTGTAGGTGCCAGTCTATCCCTCTTACTTTCCATCTCCCAACCCAATCCCAATCGCAATCCCAATTCCGTAACCATTTCCCATTCCAGCGATGCTCCATTGTGTTTGTTGACGATGCGTGGAAAACTAATTTTCCAATCCCAGCCCCAACTCCTACTTTTCCTGTGTCGTTTATCTTATGCGCATTTTGATATTCATAATTTGTGGCGTGTGCTCCGGAATACTCCTTGTGTCATGTTGTTAAATTGCACCACGTGTTTTTGATAATGACGACATAATTATGCCAGTCCCTTCGCCATGGGTACCAGCTTCATTTTCTGCCCGAATAGACATCCCAACGACAAATACAAAAGACAGGATATGGATGTACTAAATAATTGGAATAGTTAAAGTATGCAATGGGATTCTATTAAAATGAGAACAATATATATCCAAACGGCTCTCAAGGAATGTCAAATTATATGACTACAAATAACTTCAATTCCATTATATTTCTATAAAGATTTAAGCGTCAACTATTCATAATTGAAAAAGAAAGACTTTCTTGCTAACGTTAAAATTATATCTTTGGATATGTTGACCATTTTCCCAGACATCATAGTCTGGCATGTTATAAGGCTGATAGTAGCATGATTTCAACTGCGTAGCCCTAACCCTCCTCATTACAGGTAAATAATTACATTTTTTGAAATGAAGCAGACTCCAGTTCATGCTTATTTCAATAGTGGCATATAATGACGAATACCAATGAGGAAGGAGCCAGACTTTTTAATACAGCTCTTTTTGGAGATCAGTTACCAAAATTCTGATAAGCCCAGCGATCGAAGTGAACTATTAATAAAGACATCTATAAATACTTACTATAAATTGAGGGATACCCTGGTCTAGGACCATAGGTACCCTCACACGACGTTGCACTCATATACATACATACACATACAAACACGCCGCAAGCTTCTTACGTTTTAGCATTAGTGCTCTCAACTTCTACCTTTGGTTCAACGTTGCGTTCAATTGTCTCTTGAATATTTTATTTATTATTATTCTATCGTAATGAAAATTTCTGGGCAAATCGAACCCAAGATACTTACAGAGCCTCTAGCTTTAAAAATGCTCTAGAAATTCGTTTTGTTGTCGATAAAGTTCGTGGTATCCAAAATTTGAAGTAAACTTGATCTGCTTGAGAAGTCTACATACCAAATTTGTTGATTCTAGCTCTTACTTTTCCAAATCATTAGATCTAGAGGGCCTTCTCCCTCATTTGAGCCCATAATCCTTTACTATCTGAAGATACGTTCCATCAGATCTGAGCATACTCCCAAATTCAGTTGGAACATAGATTCACAAACATTTAAAGCATCAACATTAAAAATTACATTTATATAAACATGAATTTCTAGCAACTGTATTGTGTGTTTTACTTACATCCATGTTATTTGCATATTTATATCAGCGTTACTTTAACATCTGTCCTGTTAGGTAATGCTTAACTATAAAACAAAACTTTTTGTTTTAAGGGCCCCTCCCCCTTTTCGAAACACACATCCTTTAATTTAAGAAAGGGTTGTGGGTAATGTCAAATACAGAGAACTGGTTGAAATGTGAAGAACTTACGAGTAAATAATACAAAGAAACCGCTAGCGGTCATATAGAGTACTAATTTAAATATCATTAGTAAACAATTAAAACAAAAGAAAACGACAACAACAAAGGGCCCAAACGGACGACGCGACGACGCAACAATGCGGCATTATCGCAAGCCGCCTGTCAACGCGCGCCACGCCCAGTTTCGGAAGGGGGAGGGGGAGGGGCTGCTTAAATGTCACATGACAAAATTCAGAGAGAATAGAGAGAACTGCTAGCTGAGACAGAAATCAAAGGACATTTTGTTTGGCTTTGGGAAAAGTTGTGACAGGTCAAAGGATTGTGAAAAAAGGACGATGAAAAAGGTTTTGTGCCACTGGGAACTGTGACTCGATTCAGCTGCCTTTTTTTAATTGCATTTCAAACATAATTTGTCAAAACACAAGCTGCTTCCCGGATCTCTCGTCTCCTCCCTCCATTCCCAGTGCCAGTCCCAGTCTCAGTCCCACTCCCACCTTCTCCTCCTCCGCCTCATTCGGTTAGAGCAGGAGCAGAAACATAAACGTGCCTTATCAGCAGCCGGGGGCGTGCAGCCTGCGGTAATTCACATGGTCCACATGGCCAACAGGCGGAGGCTATGCCCTTATATGTGGACACGTGCCACGGCTGGTTGCACGTTGCGCTCTTTGCTGGCTGCCACAGCAGCAGCAGCTATCGACCGCAGTCACCTGATGCTGCTTTTCCCATGCCACGAACTGCGGCTACTGCTGCTGCCACGCCTATTTCACTGCGCAGTTGTAAATGAGATGGGCGTTGTACCGTGGGGGGGGAGGGAGGGGCGGTTATAATGGAATGATGGTTTGGAATGGGATAGATGTATATGTGTAAGGTAATATGATCCTGCGTGCTTGAGCATAATTTGTTATTTTGGCTATCGCATTATGCTGTTGCTTCCCTTGCCCCATCCCCATTTCCATTCCCATCCCCATCCCTGCTCTTTTTCCTTGCTCCTTTCTTTTGCTACCTTTTAGATTCAGCAAAGTTATCGTATCCTGACTGAACTTCCCCCCTGTCTCCCAACCTCTCATTACATCTTTTGTCAGCTTGAGAATTGGTTGCCAAAGCGAAAATATCGATTACATTCTCTGAAACTTTTTGTCCGTCTTCCGCGGCAGGCTGGCATACAACTTGGAGAATCCATTGGACCCATTGGAGACCCGAAAACATAACCATAAATAAGGGTAATAAAAATGATGCTCAGTTGTCGCCGCAGCTGCTGATACCCATAACAAGCTTACAAGTTCTCCCGTTCTGCCTGCCTCCTGTCGGTTGTCCTGGCTAAGAGCAGCAAATAAATTCTTTTTTGGCGATCCGACAATGTCCAATACTCGTAACCTTAACTCACAGTCCGTACAGAACCACTGCAACTTTTAATGAGCCTCATTTTGATCACGATCCGATGGATCCCCTGACTGAAATGCGCTTAATGCCATTTTGGGAGCACAACCAGTCATGGACATATTTGTGAACCGAATGCTCTACAAAATGCGTTGGGATTGATTGAGTAAGCTTGAGATAGTTATAAGTCTCATCTACGTATCTACAGACAGTTTCTATTTAAGCATACATTTGAGTGGACATTTCAGCAATTCTAAGGAAGTGTTGAGTGTTGATTGCATCAAGTAACTCCTTAAGGTACATTTCCAATAGAGAGAGAGAGATATCAAGCTAAGATGTTAAAATAAACAAAACTTTACTTATGTAATGATAAGTTCTTATTTTGTGATCTACACTTAAGTAGCACCTTCAAGTAGAAATATGTTTTTCTAAAAAGACGTTAAATTTCCAAGACGGCAAACTAAAAACATTTTGAATAAGTTTCGATTTTGTAGCTCGAACCATATATTTAGCAAGATTTTGATTCGTTTTAAACTTGGTTTTTCTTGATTTTTTTAAACTTATGAAATTACTTAAGAAGTAACTGTGACTTTTAATTACAGGCTCTACAGAAATTGTTAACTTTTCAAAGATTTAACTTTAATATTATGACTTCATTTAACTTTTTCCACTTTTACATATTGGATCTACAAATTTTCGATTTAATTTGTCATTTGGTTTGTAGTCCTACAAATTTTAACTACATTATTTACAAAACATAAATTCAACTATTTATATCATACTCGTTTGTATTATCTTATGCTAGGAATATCAAACAGATCTTACAAAATATGAAGATATCTAAACAAAAACTAAAGGATTAATTTGAAATATTTTGGTAATTGTATTTCCAAAAGCTGCTTATTGTGTGAATGTGAGTGCGAAAGCTGTTAACTTGTATGCACTTAAGGTATGCCATAAACTGATTTAGACTTGGTTTAGATTTTGTTAAAGCAAATTTAAATCAGTTGACGGAACTACCGTTCTTGCACACTGATTTAGTTTAGATTTCAACAGTCAACAGTTGGCAGCCGGATTGACAATTGCAAATTAAACAAGCCGGAAAGTCGAGGCGATAACGACAGTTGGGGTGGGGCGATAGTTGGCATGGGTGCGATAGTAGGGAACTATGTATATGCTACAGTTGATGCCGACTATGAGAGACCCTTTATTTAATCTGTAAAAATCTCGACTATTCATTATTTGCACATGTTGTATCAACAATTTTCTATGGATAATATAAACCCAATGTAAAAACTAGTTTCAAATATCTTGTTTCGCTTTGGAGGGTTTAATTAATTCATTAAAATGAACAAAAACTGCGTAATATTGTGTTTAGAATAACTTCCGAGTTTATTATTCGATCATTTTGAAATTTTTAGGATACGTTAGGACCCTGATACCCGTCCTGTATGCCAAAATTAAGCACAGTAGCTTGAATAGTTCTCGTCTTGTGTGATTTCAAAACTTTTATTTACGGGGGTGGAAGAGAGCGTGGCAAAATTTTAAAACAAACTGGTTCTGCTTAAGCCATAGACGAACCAGCATCCCAATTTTGGTGTCTCTAGCTCTTATAGTCTCTGTGATCCAGCGGCTCATACAGACGGACGGACAGAACGACATGGCTATCAAGAATATATATTCTTTATGAGGTCTGCCAGACTTCCTTTGACCTGTTACGCAAATCTATCTTTAACAAACTTAATAGCTCCTTATACTTTTTTAAAGTAAAGTGTCTAAAGATAAGAGCCCAAAGATAAGATAAGAGCACAAGCTTCCGAAAGAGAACTGTCACACCAGGAATGTAAATAAAATCTGAGTCAACCTTTTAGCTATGTATGAGGCTAAACTATTAGTATGAGCCCAACTCCCTTACTTTATTTAGACACACTGAAAATATTTTATGGAACAGCTGACTGTGAAATCTTAACCAAATCTAAAAGAAATCTAAAGCAATTAGTGGAATACGTTTATTATATGTATATGTGCACATGAAAAATTAAAAATTCGCATATAAACAAAAAATTGCCTTGGGCTATTTAAAATTTATTGCATTCAACTGTGTCTTAAGCAATCTATATATGTAAGTACAATCTTAATTTTATAATAAAAAACATGTAGGAAGACAGAAAAAATTGAACATTTTATATTCGAACTTAAAAAGCAAGACAAATATATTAAGAAAATAAACTAATTATTAAATGTTTTAATAATTGGCTTGATACAAATATTTTGTTGTTCTCAGTCAGACTTGGAAGAACAATTGAATATATGTACACATAACACAATACATAGGCATTCGCATATATGTATGTACATATGTACATATATGTACATACTTACATATGTATGTCTTTCATATTTAGTTATATCGTATACAATTACCCATGCTTGGGTATTTATTACTTACAATGAGTACTTAACTGTGTAAAGTACTCAATTTACGAGTCGATGCCCAATTCTTACACTCTTTCATTCTCTCTCTTTCAGTCATCTCTCACAGTTGAGTGGACATGCAAAGGGAGCCGCCAAATGTTCTTTTTTTTTTATTTTGCTGTATTTGTTTTGTTTTCCGTTTGGCGTTTTTTCGCCTTTGCCTTTGCTTTGTTCTGTTGTTGTTGCTGCCATTGTTTTGCCATAAGGCACAGGCAGAGGAGCATGAGAAACATGTCGAAAGCGGAGAGTTATTAAAAACAATATTTGCGGGATAAGCAGCCAGGCATGCAAAGGGAGAGCACGAGCAAGAGGAAGAGAAATACGAAAAAGCAGCAGGCGGAAAAAGAGTCGAGTTTGCTTTTTATTTTTTTTGCTGGATTTGAGGAGTGGGCAAAAGTGCGGCTTATCTCGCATCTTTGCATTAACACTTCGGGTTTCGCTGCTTGCTATTGTTGTTGCTATGCACACACTGACACACACACACACACACACATACACACACATGGCACACAAAATGGCAGCCACTAAGAGGGCAGTCGCTTATCAGATCATAGCAATCGTCGCGCAGTGACAATGAAAATTTAGCACCTTGACTCATACACATACAAATGTATGTCCATACTACATACATACGGCTACCCAGTGGCGCACTACTGAATCAGACTCCCTTACAAATGGATTACCAAATCAGTTAATGAAATGGATAACTCTTGCTGAATTTGTATATGAAGTTGTAATGTAGGAATTTCCAGCCTACTTCTTCAAACGTTTGAGCTTTCTGTGTCTTTACTGTATTGGTTGTCTGTTTTTCGTTCACTTTCGTCTGACGGTCTGAATGACTAAGTACAAAATGTACTTTAAGCAAAAGTTGAAGTGTTTGCTTGGTAGCCTACCGCTACCCATCAGAAGTTTTCGAATTATTAATGAAATCAAGAAATTTTAAAGTAAGTAATAGTAAAATCAAGAAATAATAAATTGCAAACGATTGTAATGTTAAAAGAATTAAATTAAAAAACATTTTCCCTTTTGCTATATACCAAATACATTACAACCTGTCAAAAGTATATTTAGTCGTATAGCATCTGTATTACTCTTATAATTGTAAAATTGTAATCGATGTTGTGGGTAACCTATCTCGATCGTCGATTAGATGTATTCGTAAAAAGTATACCGAACTGTAATGAAAGCACGAAGTGTGTTCATCTCATTCGCCTACTCCTCTCATTACGGGTAATGGGAAGGTAAGCTGCTATTTATATGAATTAGTAATATGGAGTGTACTCGCCTGCTTACTGCTAATGTATATTGTCTGTAATGTGAATTTGCGCCACTGGGTAAGGTTACACACACACATTATTATTCTATCTCTCTCACTCTCTCTCTCTCTCAACTTACAACTTTTCAAAGGCATTGGCATTAGTTAGCATCTCACGAGTCAAACGCCAGACTTGCTTAGCCGCCTGTTCGAGGGCGCTGGGAGATTTGCCCTTGAACATGTCGAGGCTGGGCAGGAAATAGTGGGGACAGCGACGGTATTGGAGGCATGAGATTAGCTGCAGGAATATACCATTCAGTCGATCCGCAATGCAGCTCTCGTCCCACTCAAAGTCACGCGGATGCTTCTCGCACTCGTAGAGCAAGAGATTTTTCAGATGATACGCGCTGATCGGATTCCCGGGCAGCTCCAAGTGACGGTCACGCAGCGTTTTCAGTATGCTCAAGCAGCGACGACGGCAGCCACCTTTGAAGATACATCAGTTTTTATTTCAAATTGAAATAGATCGTACAAAATCTCCCTACCAGTCGCCCAGTCGCCCAATCTTCCAGTCACCTACCTTGCAACAGTCGATTCTCAGCTTCAAAGAAACTAAGCACCCAGGCATCGCCTTCCATGCTGGCCGCATTGTTGTTCTTGTTCTGCATGATGATGCTCTCCTTGGAGAGTAGATCAAAGCCCTCGGTTTTGACCTCGGCGACAATGTTTGGATGCGGCCAGGGTATGTGCGGCATCGGCCAATGTGCCGCCGAACGTGGCCAGATGCCGGAACACTTGAATGCCGGCGTTATTTGGACCACAAAGCGTTCCCGGATGCGCAGCTTCACCTCTGTGGTATCTCCAATCATCTTGACCATATCGCGATAGATGCTCTTGTCACAGGCCTGTGCCACCAATGTCTGGAAGCGTGCTCGAATCTTGCGGGATGACAGATACCCCGATGCGGTAATGAACTCCACCCACAGGGACATGGACCTCTTGCGTCCATCGCTCAGCTTCAGCACCGCACAGCCAGGCAGTGTGCCGTCATCCACAAAGTTAAACACGCCCATTTGGTTGAGGTAGAGCACAATCTCGAACTCATTGGGCGAGATCACTTCCACGCCCTCAAACCTAAATGAAGACATTATCGTTATAAAATAACCCACTGGTCTTAGAGCACAGTGCACAGAGCGCTAAAGTCAAGTATTGTGTACTTAGTTGCTATTTCACTAAGAATAAAATTATTGATGTCAAGGATTTCGATTTTAATTCACGTAATTCGATCGTAATTCGATCTTATATGGGTAATTTATAATTTTCAAATTTAAAAGGGATTTCAAAAAGAACTTATAGAGTATGCACGTTTATTTAAACTTGTTGCTTTAGATTCTGTAATTGAGTACAAAAATATATTAAAATAAGAATAGTTGAATGCTTTAGAATAATACAACTATCTAAATTATCAGCTTGGGTGTTAAGGGCTTTACTGCTAGTGTGAAAGTAAGTTAAGACTGACAACAGCAATTATCATATAGTCTTATTTTTGTGCCTATTGAATTGCTTCTTATAGCAGACAAGCTACTAGAACCATTTGTGAATTCTAAGCAAGCTTTCGCAAAAGAGATTAAAGATCTCTAAATTGTGATTTAAGAATTTAGAAACTTGTTCTGAGAGTATTCGCTGTGAAAACCAGCGTCGAGTTTGTGTTCAGAATGTATATCATTTCTAGTATATCTAGATTTATACTTGACTTCAAATATTTTCTTTTATATCGACTTTTTGTGTACTTGCTTTAAGAACTTTCACAATCATTTTCAGTATTAATTAAGTGTATTTGATATGTCAAAATTCTTAATTTGAGGTCATTCTAACTTAATTTTAAGTAGTTAGTGTTTTGCTCTGTTTGTTGATTTGCCGATTTTATATGCGTAATTCAGTCGACTGACGGCTGTCATCGTCCCACTGTGTGGCCCTCAAGCTGCCAACAGATCAATATACTTAACAACATCAGATATATTTCATCGCATGAAACATGCAACGTCATTGCTGTCAAGTCATGCTCTTCAGATCGCCACATATTGATTGCAACATCATGTGGCAATGACAGTCTTACACATGCGTAAGTAATAAGCGAATATTTTGAATGCAGATTCTCTTTGGAATGAATAATTAGCATTAATCCGGATGCCAACAGTTTTTTTTTGAGTCCGAGTTAACCAAAACATGATATATCAATTAAAAATCACAAGTCAATTACTTTCTCCATCAGCAAGTTAACGATTGTTTAAATATATCAAATAGATTTATCAATTATCATTTTAAATGTATCAAATCTGAACGTCTTATAAATCACTGTATAATACTCTGAGAACAGTCAGCTATGAAATCGAAAACTGTCCGATACCATTTTTGTTTTTCTATGTGATTAGCTTAGACGATTTTTATAAATATTCCCTTGCTCATATGCTAAAAATATTTATTCGATAACGATGAAGGAATCGGAGTTATTAAAAAACATAAATATAAGTAAAAACTAAGTTCAATTTTAATTTCTCGGGAATTAAAAAACAATTAACTCTTTTCTCTGGGTTGGCAAAACTGTTGAGCACATCTTTGCAGTGAATCATGCCGATATATTAATTTACTTCCAGTTTACACTCGTTTTACTGATCGACCAAACATAATTGTTGCGATCTTATTAATTTTGATAAGCAACGATCTTACTTAAAGTAATGTGTTCGGAATGAATATTCAGTCCCAGATACGTTGCAGAAGTCTTCTGGTAGTAATACCATATTCCGAAATATATTTATAAGTGGTGTAAAGACTTTTGAAAGGGGTTTAAGAGGGAGGTAATCCGTTTTCAGGTGAAAAGTGTTAACATAACAGCATTTTTGCCAGATTTGTATTGATTTTTTGCGGCACAATGGCGTATCATCGACATGCTCAAAAACTAGCCCAAAGTTATCTTATTCGTATGATTCAATTTTTCTGTTTCAAAAATAAATTCATCGAATTGCAATTATTTCCCTCGAGCTATTTAAAATACTACAAGTTTAGCCAAAAATAAGAAAACTTTGAATTTCTGAACTCATACTCATGTAATTGATTATGATTTTAATATTCTATGATCAAGAATTTATAAATCCAACTCAATCCTATGAAATAAACTCGGATTTGATACATATCCATATTTAGAATTTGTATAAGTAACGTTTATACTTGTAAAGTAGCTATGTTTTTCTTCTTATTATCGAAAATCTTAAGACGGGAACTAACTTTGCTGTGTTTAATTGGAAAATATAAAACGATTTATATATTATTACTTTGTACTCTAAAATTGACATCATTTTCGATGCCCTCTTGTACGGAAGTACACTAGGAGTATTCCTAGTGAAGATTCAAATTGATCTCTTCTCTAATTCAGACTTTCTATCTAAAGTGGAAATGTAGTTAAATATAGTTGAGAACCTCGATGTCGATGTTCTTCGGCATATTCTAAATTAACATCGATGCCTCGAAGTTTTCAAAGCTATTGCATTTTGATAAAAGTCAGTTCAATTTCAAGTTTTTTAGTTAGTTAAAGACAAAATTATCAATACAGTTATCAATATATTTGATATTAAAGTATCAACATCTCAAAATAGGTAAAACTGAAATATACCCAGAGTGACAACGAACCAAGCTTTGATTGTAGATCATCTAAGTAGTTTCTTGCCTCGATCGATCGAACAAAAATTGATCAACTCAACTGAATTTCATATGTTAACATATTTACTAAACTGACTCATGTTTTAGCTAAACATCGAGGCATCGGTAGACATCGGGTAATTGATGTTCGAGGCATCGTCTTTAAAAATCCATCAATTCCCTGATCCAAAGTACTCTCTATGCTCACCTGCCATTGCACTCGACCAGGCTGGAAATGAAGCGTGGCTCCTGTAGTTCCACCTCCTTGAGTATATCCTGTACAATCTTACAGATCTCGCGAATAGCCGTCGCCGTTTTGAAAATGCGCGCCTGGACGCGTTCGGCGCAAAAGCGATTCATCTGGTAAATGATTCGCGTCTGGGCGGCCATCATGTCCGGCGGCACCAGCATGTTGGTAATATCGATGAGCACTTGATTCTCGAATCAGGACCTCGACTGACGACTGCCGGTCTGGTCTGGTCTGGTCTGATCTGGTCTGGCGGTTAACTACAAACAAAGCAACCGCTGACCGTGACCTCAAGGCGTATGCCAATTATGCGACTTTGAAGATGCGATTGAGGCTCGGAATCGGAAATGGAATCGGAGATTCGGAGTCCCCACAACGCACTGAAGACAAAGGAACAATTCAATTGTGAGTTACGTTGACAGGCCGTGTGGCAACAATGGGCTGCAAGTGGAGCACAACACAAATTTCTTGCTTTGTTTTGGGTTTTGTTTTTTTTTCTTTTTGATTTGTTTTTGGTGTGTTAAATTGTGTTGGATTGGAATCGCGGGCGCGTATCTGACAGATATTGTATCTGTATCTGTATCTGGGGCTGCATCGGCTGCCGAAATCTGGCGGATTAGCCACGTTATACGGATGCGTTATGCGTTATTGCGAGTTGGAGTCGTGTTGTCTTCTTGTCGTGCTGTCGAATGCTTGGCAACGATTTCAAAACAGCCGATACCGATTCATATGAAAAGATACGCAACGATGTCGACGTCGTCGTCGTCGTCGTCGTCGCTGTTGTCGGTGTCCGTCGTCTTCGTTGCCAGCGTTGTAAATCTCGCGGATATTTACAGCTTTGGCAGATAAAACGCTCGGCCAAAGACACACACACACACACACACACTAACTGCCTCGGCAAAAAAGTGCAACTCGTTGTTGCTCTTGTTGTCTGTGTGTGTGTGTGTGTGTGAGTTTGTCCGCCATCTCATGAATGGAGTGAGATTACACCCACAAATGCAGTTGCTCATATATGCTGCAGATACAGATTCTGATACAGACGCAGATGCAAATCCAGATACAGATACTGCTGCAACCGCAGACATACACAGCTACAGATACAGATGCGCATATATATAGATAAACAGATACAGATGCAACTGTCAAAGTGTCACGTGACAGAAGCCCTGTCATTGTCGCTCAGTCTCGTGCCATGCATAGCAAGCCGCAGCAAAGGAAAAAACCTAAAGATACTGTATCCGTATCTGTATCTGTATCTGTAAGTGCATGTGTGTATGTAGGTGGCATACAGAGCGAAAAATGAAATAAAAATAAAAACAACAAACAGTAAGTAAGTTCAAAGCAAACAAAGCGGCGCTGACTAATCACACACTGTTTGCAGCCAATGTGAAAGTATCTTGTGTGTATCTGTATCTATGTATCTCTTGAATCTACCGCGGCTGTTGTGCATGTGAGTATCTGTGTGAGCGATCCATGGCATTGGTTGAACCGGCATGCATAAGCTCCGCCCAGTTGCCAACACACACACACAGAGAGAGAGAGAGAGAGAGAGAGAGAGAGAGAGTGAACTCAGCACTGTGCAACGAGCCGTCGGCTTGTCGCTCCGTCGGACAGACGCTGTCACGCCGCGGCGCGCTCTTTGAAGTCTCATACGCTCTCGCTCTTGCTCTCTCTCGCTCTTGCGCTGCAAACCTGCACGGCGAGAGGAGTGCGCATGTGTGTGTGTGTGTGTGTGTGTAAATTTAATTTGTTAAATACATTTTGTGCCAGACGCCGTCGTACACGAATTGTGTGCAATAATTTATCTGAAATGTGCACTCATTTAGCAACGAGCAACCCTCGTCCAAAGAGACAACAACAGCAACAACAGCAACAGCAACAACACAAGCAACGGCGATATCTTTATATCTCACGGATACACGAACACACAAAAGTTTTACATTTCATAGATACTCGCAGCACATGCAACCAACAGCTACAAAGATACAGATACCAGATACATTCATAAATATGTCGCCTGGATTAATGTGCCAGTTGGCAATTTTTGACAGCGTTGTTCCAACCAAACGAACGCCGTCTGCGCACCCCGCAACCCGCAACTCCCCCTTGTCACCGCGCCAGCTCCTCCCCAGCTAAGGTTTAATATTATCACATCTATATATACTACTACTACTACTACTACTACTTATATATAAGTATATTAAACAAGGAATACAATCGATGCCGAAACCGGAATCGTTAACCGAAATTAACCTTTTTTAAATGTAGCCGGAACCGAAAATGAAACCGAAACAAATTCTTATTCATGAACCGAAAACCTATTACGAAAAATATATTTAAATTTTACATATCTATCAACAAATTTCTGTTCCTAGCATTTTGAAGTCCCAGATACCAGAAAGAACAAGATCCAGCATAAAACCGAAACCGGAACAGATACTTGTTTCGGTACTAATACCTAATATAAAGAAACTTCCATTTATATATATCATTATAGTTATATGTAGCTGGAATCAGTCAAAAGACTGCGAGCTTTTCGTGGTTAAAGCATCAACTCAACATAAAAGACAAGTGTTCCCCATTGTCATTCCAACAGTTGACATCTGTAGAGATCAAAACATTTGTCAAATTAGTTTTGTATCTTTCAATTAGACGAAATTTCTTTTCATCTGGCACTAATTCAAAACGAAGGAACACAAACAGAAGACGAATATCGCATAAAACATGAAAAACATGAATAAACAGAAAAACCTGATGATTGCAAAATGTAAAAAATCACTAGTCGAGAGTGCATGACTACAAGATACCCTGCGCCCAGGCACTTAGATACGATAGTTGTTCAGTAAGTCGTTATAAAACCCATAAATTCGTTATTGTTGGTGGCAAACAAATATATATCCATATTTATCGTACAGTTTTGTTATTATAGAGAATATATAACATCATTGTCAATTAGTTTGCAAAATTGTATAATCCGAGTTTCATACTGTCATTAAACTCGTCCAATTGAAAGGCGAAGCGTCAAGAGAACAGCAAAACTGAGATAGATAGTTTCAAGGCATATGTTCTTCATCATTTAAGATAATTTAGATCAGGATATATAAATTTACGCATTGCTGGTTGTCCACAAACGATAAACACCTTAATTATAAAAAATATAAAGTGAAAAGTTAACCAAAAAGAAATATCTCTTTCGTCAGAATATCGCATAAGTTCAAACATGTGAAGTTTCGATATACTTCAGATCTTGTCCCCGGTGACTTTATCCTATTTCCAAATATGAAAAAAGTCGCTATCGGGTAGATCTATTACGTCGAAGGAGGAGGTCTTCACGAAAACCGAAGCCTATTTTGGGGGCCATCCTAAAATAATGGTTTTATTTGCTTGTATTTTCAATTACAATAAATCCTATACACACACGAACAAGCGCGCCGCAAGCTTTGCACAGGATGGGGCAAAAGTAATCACCCTATTGGAAAACGCTATAACTTTGAAATTTCGAAAGTAAAGAAACGCAGAATACAAAATCGACAAGCCATGAATCGGTTTACTCCATAAGAATGCAGAGCAAATATTTCCATATTTTTACGCAACATTTGCAAAAGTTTTAGAGTTTTCCAATTGGGTGATTACTTTTGCCCCACCCTCTACTTTGTAGTGTCAGTGTTCTCTTCATCCTGAGTAAAATTGTTTCAGGCCACCTCGATGTGTGTCAAAATTCACGTTTATATCTTTAAAATTGCTTGACATTTAATTAATTTAACTTAATTTCTCACCACGACTAAATGTACTAAGTTCAAGGGTATTAACTTATATGTATCATGTACGATATCTTAAGGCTGGAAAATAAGAAATTTTAGCATTTTCATACTTGGAACTGAGTTTAAAACGTGAGTAGTGGAGATTAGATGGGCATGGGTTTTTTGGGGACTATCGGGCGTATTGAATTTTGTGGGGTTTTGGTCCTTTTCTGTTGCATGCCTTTAGCCTGAAAAATCACGAAGAAATGTTGTGTAAAATTTGGTTAAAACTAAGTAAAACAAAGTACAAGAAATGAATCAGTCATCTAGTTCGTTCGTTCGATCGAGTTCATTTACAGTTTGTTTGATTAATTTGCTCAGCCAGTTAATCAATACTTAAAATTCCGTGCATGAATAAGTAAAACAAATTCATTACACCCATATTGGCCCATTTTTAATATGCACAGGAAAAGGAATTTTCGAAAACAAAATTTACCTAAATGATACAAAATATGATTGAATAAAAAAAAATAGCATTGAAAGATTTGTCTGGGAACAATCGTGCAAATCGTGCTTCAAATGCCTGCTTCGGTTGCGGGCGTGTCGGGCCGAAAAAATCCGATCCGTGCCCACCTCCAGAAAGTAAACGTTTATTTTTGATTTAATTATCTTACACAAGACCTCTGCACGAGGTTACAGTCTAGTGACGAAAGCATATTCAAACGCCCAATTTTTTTTTATAAAATAGTGGTACATATTATATTTTTATTTATATATTAAACATATAAATAGATACAGTTTAGCTTCATTGTACATAAAAATGAGATATTGCGCTGCGCCAAATGTCAAGCTCTTTCTTTTCAGATTAGAATAATTGTGCATAAACGATTTTTACCAAAAAAAACTCAACGGGCTGTAATTCCTTAAATCTTGCAATACCTTTCGATCGATATATAAGTATATCTGATTGAAGTTCCTGCATAATGGCTAGGCTACTGTTTCACCTTCGTGTGGCTAACTATCGTGGACTCCTGTCCACAGTGATAATAAAATTTAAAGTTGAGTCAATAAAAGAAAAGAAAAAAGACAAGACGCATATATATGCGCATAATTACCACCATTGCATTAAGTTTGAAGTAACCTTTAGGTTTGAATATAATAACGAATCAGGCTTTACAATATTAACGTGATCAACACAAACGATAATATTGGGATCTGATAAAAAAATTTCCTTTCTTCCGTTTGATTTGAACTTAAAAATATTTACGGTGTACAACTTCTCCAACTTTCTGATAACGTTGTGGAACACTTTGTAATTATCTCAACCAGAAACGAAGTTACGTATTTCTCCTCCCAGTTAGTTTAGAACTACCAAATCACTTATTCTGATAACTATGTAACTGTCTATCCGACAAGTCCATTATGGCTGTTGCGTAAAAAGTTAACTTTTGATTTTCTTCTCATCTCAAATCCTGTGCAAAATAACTTTTAATTCCAGGGAATTGTCTTCAAAAGGCAACTATTATTAAATATGGCTGGAATGTTTCAGCATCATAATCAGCATAAACGTAAATTTAATTCGTTTTGGATTATCTAAGCTGTAGATATACATTCCTAGATAAATATATCCAGCTCTTAAAGTCTCTGAGGATCTTAAAGTCCTATACCTGAAAGACTATAAGAGCTAGAGACACTAAATTTGGTATTTAGGCTCTCCTATATTCAGTTTGTTTTAGAATTTTGCATTAAACTCATCTTCTCCCTGAGTAAAAATGTCTCTTGGATATGATCTGAGTTTATTATCTAATCGTGATGAACTTTTTAGAACACATCGAGACTACGATACTTATGATGTGTGTAAAAATTCAAGTCAATAGTTATAAAATTGGTTTTCTCATAGTCTCTGAGAACGATGCATTCATATAGACACTCGGCCAGGCTAAATCGACTGGGTCAAGAATATACAACTTTATTTGTCCGTAGATGCCACTTTATAACAGCCATATACCATTTTTATTGTGCTCGGGGTATAAAATGTGTGAATTCAAATTATATTGTATATTTATATAGTATATAAGTATTTATTATAGTACTATTCCCCCTATCACATTCTCCAAAAACAGATTTAAATCCCACTTTATTACAAAAGCTATTAAGCAGTAAGAGATACACTTGAGTTGTTCAAATGATTAAGTTGTTTAACGATCAATTAGTTATAAAGATTAATGTGCAGAGATATACATATTTTCCACAAGAGTTATAGACATATGTGATATGTTAATAGGTTTTCAAACTGGTATGGAATAGTCTCAAATATACATAGGTAGACACTTTCTCTGGTTTTAAACGCATTGACAATATTTAAATAGATATTTTAGAACAGTATATTCAAATAAACAGTTCTTGAGTATTTAGTGTGATAATTACAAATATTATGTGTGGTATTCATATTGTATACACATAATCTTTAAGATTGACAGATAAATTAAAGACTCTTAGATATCAATTTGTAAGTCTTTTGTTCAAAGAGTAGAAGCTGTTGGAAATGCCTGAATATCAATAAATATTAGTCGAGTTGTGAGCGGAATATCAATAGATCCCTCAATGGGGACTGAGATATCAATGAACTTCAATTTGGGGGAGTGGATCAATGAAGGATCGGGGCCAGGTGGAAGAGATGACATTTGGTACATTTTAGCGCGGGATTTCCACATATCGGGAGAGGCGGGCGATGTTTTCAGATAGACGCATATCTGCATAAATTTTAAACAAAGGGCGACAGACGGACACAAAGAGAACCAAATGGTAAAAAAAAGTGGAAACAAGCATGTACTATAAATTTATATATGTGAGTGTGTGTATGTGTGTGTGTGTGTGTATGTTTTTCCCGTATTTATATATCTCTTAGATCTTGAAGAAATTTGAATATAATTTATGTGCAATCGTCGCGTTTTTCGGTTGGTTTATTTGCTTGCTCGCTTGTTGCCGGCCTTCCCCTCCCCCTTCCACATGTCCCTCTGGCTCTATATCTGTCTCTGTCTCCGTCTCCGTCTCTGTCCCGATCCCTGTACCGGTCCGCGGGTACGGTCCGGTCCGGTCCGGTCCGGTTTGGTCCCAAATGAAGAACGATCCATCCATCTAAACGTTTGTCACTTGCTGCGTTGTCGCCGCAACGTTTGTCTTTTTGCTGCTCCGCCAGCTCTGCTCCTTCGTCTCTTTTGTCTTTGCTTGTGTTTTTATTGTTGTTGTTGTTGCTGTTGTCGTTGTTGTCGTTCTTGTTGTTTTTGTTTTTCTTAAAAAGCGTCACCGACACCGTCGTCGCCCGCGACCGTCGTCCATTGACCATCAACGCCGTCGTTTATCTTGTAGATATATCAGTCTGTCTGTCCAGCTGAGAACCGCTGCTCAACTTCTCAACTGGTCAACTGGCCCAAGTTTCTATGGAAAAGAACAATAACAGAATTTCACATGCATCCCCACATGATAATATTACTCATGTCGATCTCAGCATACATATATTGTAGTTATATACGTATACATATATAAATTTATTCTTTAAATTCCTCAAATCAATTTGCGAAACTAGAAAAACTCTTGAACTTTTAAGCTGTTATCAGATATTTTAAAAAATTCGGATTGTTAGGTTTTAATATTAAATCATTATACTGTTCTGTTGCAATGTTTGGTCTCTGTTAAGAACGCACTACTCGAAATTAAATAAAACTTGCTTTAGACCTGCTCTTATTATCAGCATATTCCAATTGTGGGCGAAGGGGGCGTGGCATCGCCATGAAATTTTCAGGACTCATTAAGCCCAAGCTTTTATCATGTGTGCCAAATCTCAAGTCTCTAGCTTTAACATTGCTTATGTTATGGTGATTTTTTTTATTTTAAAACAAACAGGGCATGATATCAAAAATTTAAAATAAGCTTGACTGTGTATGGTATTCAGGAACCTACATTCCAAATTTGAAGTCTCTAGCTCTTATAGTTGCTGAGATCCATGCGTTTATATAGACGGACAGACGGACGGACGGGCAGACGGACGGACAGACAGACGGACGGACGGACAGGCGGACGGATAGACGGACGGACAGACAGACGGACGGACGGACAGACGGACGGACAGACAGACGGACGGACGGCAGACGGACAGACGGACAGGTGTCAGTCGACTCGGCTATTGATACTGATCAAGAATTTATATACTTTATAGGGTCGGAGATGCCTCCATTATACCCTTTTTTGCCCATTTTTATTGTAAACAGGGTATAATAAACAATACAGAAATACGTCCAGATCTTATAATCGTATAAGTTTTATCAATCAAATTTCATGCCGTAACATTAACAGCGGCATTTGAAATGTTAATTGATATGCCATTTATACTATTCGTAGATAAATCACAAGTTTATCTTACTTATTCACTTATGTACCTCACAAACACATGTATTGCATTTAAAAGGCCTAATTTCTCTCTCTTTCTTAATCTATCTGTCTCTGTCTCAGTATCCGCTCCTCTCGCTCTCTCCCCGACCTCGCTTCCTGCAGTTAGGCAAATGCGAAAAGGCAATCGCTAAGCGGATTTGCGTTGAAGTGCAGAGCCATTAAACCCGTTTATTAAAGCTGTTCCCTGTGGTGGTTATTTTTTTGGTGGTGGTGGTGATGCACTCTTCTCCACACACACAAGTGCAGCGGACATCAATGGCAACAATAACATCCGTAAGCCTTGCGCTTTTTGCTTAAGTACAGGTGACATTTGACTACTTTATTGAATTATGACAGCGAACAAATCAGCGACACGAATCCTCAGCCATATCCCCAGCCATCAAGCACATTCACAGCCACATCCTCATACACTGAATGGCCCCCAAAGCGGTCAATCTGTTTTTTTGTGGATATAACTTTGTCTGGGCGCAGTTTGTGTCTGTCTACCTCTCTCTCTCTCTTTTTCGCTGTCTATATCTGTCTCCGTCTCAATCTCCGCGTCATTACGCATGCGACGCGTTGCGCTTCTTAGCCCTGAGACCGCAACTGAGACCGAGACGGAGACCGAGACTGAGATTGAGACTGAGCGAGGAATTGGACATTGCCTAGTAGCGTACATGTGTTTCACGATCCTCTGTTTGGAATACTAATTACGAGTGCCAAATGGTCAGACCATCGCCAGCGCCCCTTTCTCCCTGCCGCCCTCTTAACTTACAATATTGACGACAAGTGCACTCTAATCACGCATTGCTCGAACCCGGCAACTGGGACCCTGTCATTTTGTTTAACGTTAATTTTCAATAATATCATAATTTATCGTTACAAACCACTATCTCGTCACTCTTTTCCTCTTTGCGATATCAGGCGCATTCTCATTTCAGACACGTACTTGAAAATCGATCTCAATTTCGTAGTTCAGATATCACGCGCGCACACAGTCCGGAGATGTTCGACCCTTTCCAGGCATGGGCACGCCACGTTCCACTGCCCAGTGCCCAGTGACCAGTCTCATGCCCAGGTCCAATCCCATGCCCATGCCCATTCCCATTCCCATTCCGATTCCCATTGCCTTTGTATATACTTATAAGGCCAATATATGAGCTGGCCAAGTCGGCGGCCCTTTTCAAGCTGCGATGATCACGTTGACATTTCGCTTGCGGGACGATTGCGGGAGTACGGGTGAGCGGGACAGGGTTAGGGAATGGGATTGGGACTGCCATTGGGACTGGGACTGGGGCTGTTGACATGTCGCTGGTTGTGATTGATTTAGGGCTCGTTGGCTGCTTTTTGTTTTCCGCTGAAGCGCAGCCGTTTGAACCCATTGTTTTTAACCAAAAATGGGCGTACGATTGTCACAAAGAAGACGACAAGAGTAACAACAACAACAACAGCAACAACAACAACCATAACATCAACAGGAACAACAACAACTTTAGTATTCAGTTGATAATGGTTAAATATTGCAATTGGGCTTGGCAGACAGCCTCAATATTAATTGATAAAGTTGGATTAATCGATAATAAACTTTATTTTATGCCTAACAAGTCTTCAATATAGTAGTATATTTAAAAGCATTCAAATGACAATGAAAACTCCTTATCAAATACGGAAATCGAAAGAAACTCCACCACAATATTTAAGATATAACGCTTCTTTTGGTGCTAATGAAAGTTTCCCTTTTATTATTATCAATCATTCTACGTAATCGCATCAAGATCGGAAATATATGTAATAATACTCATAAAGTTAGCAATAATTTGTATTGAAATAATAATAATTTATTTAACTATCAAACTGCACTAAAAAGAAATAGATACAACCAGATTAAAATGTAATTTGTAATTCAAAGATACCGAGTACTTCACAAGCCCAGAATCAAAAGCGATCGACAATCGTCGAAATTAAAAACACTTCTCCACTCTCGACACCTAAATACTTATAAGCAATTTGCGGAGTATAGAGGGTTTAATTATATTTAATAGACATTAATGACCTGAAGCTTTTCTCATATCGATAGCTTAAATCTCGATCTACACGTCGCGTTGGCTGCTTGCTCTGATATCTGGCTTTCTTCTAGAGGAGCTTACGGGTTAGTCTCCCCATACACATAATTACAGCAAACATGTAACAGATTTCCAAGCATATCGCGTAGTAACACAACGTTGTTGTTGTTGTTGTTATAGATATTATTCAAGCAGTGGTTGTTGCTGTAGCTGTTGCTGTTGCTGTTGAGTACCTCAACGTGAGGCAGCCACATTGTTGCCTGCGGCGCTTGTGGCTCACCGTATTAAATTAATATTTGCTTTTTGTCAAAAGCCTATAATCAAGCACACTGGCGATGACAGGCTAAGAGGCTCTAATTACAGCTTGTTACCCTGATGTACTGGCCACACAGGTCGTGGCTCACTTGGCTCGCGTTTTCCGCGATTGCCGTTCACGGCTCACGCAAGGTAACGATCCTGCCAACTGGTCTTCGATCGGGTCGCTGGTCGTTGCCTCCGTTCATTCCGTTTATGCTAAGTGGCAAGCGCCGACGCAACATCACGTCATCACGGCAGAAGCAGCTGAGGCAGCAGCTCATCTCGGGCGGGTTTAATGCAACCCCCGATCTACCGATCTGGCGATCTGCCGATTTGGCGATACCCCGATCCCTGCCTGCCTGCCTGCCACTGTATTTTGATTGAAGCCCACAAATTAAAATGGCAAACCAGCCATGTCGAGGCTGGGGCTCGAATGCAATTCTCACGATTTGGCAGACCTGCGTCATTTGTACGTCATTTGTGTTCCCCAGCGTCTCATCATCATCGTGTAAGCTGTTCATTTGGCTATCTGCAACACACACGGCTTTCCAAATCCACAATACCCGAACCGTGGTTTCAAGCAACAAACTGATCAAATTAACCATTTAAATAAAACATTTGTTTTGATTTTCGCTTAAAAATGCGTTGCAAGTGTGGGGAAAAGTGTTGGAAAGGGAAGGTACGCAGTTTGTGATGCCGGTTGACAGCCGTTCACAAATCTCGTTGTTGGTAGCTGTTCCAGCCTCCATAATAATGATCATGATCGTTGGGCCGGCCAAAGCAGAGCTACTCAATCTTTGAGAACTTTAATTCCAGATTATCACAGCGTTTACTTGTACTTAAAGTGACTTCATCTCCCTCTCTTCCCTCTCATTCTCTCTCTCTCTCTCTCTCTCTCTGTGTATCTGTGTAGTTTTATTATTATATTAGTACGAAAAATACGCATTGTTTATAACAAATTGTGTGTTCAAAATGTGATTATGAGATGTTCATAATAATTTGCTTCTGGCCATTAAATTAATATAAATTGCATTGAATTCATTAAGACACGAACCAGAAACCAAACCAGAACCACAATCACAACCAAAACAAGAACAAGAACAAGAGTTGGCTAACAAATTGGCCCCAACTGACAGACATCTGCTGATGATGATGCCAATGGACAGGCGACAGCGACAGGCGACTCTTATGACTCGAGGGGGGTCTGCGAGGAGGTTGGAGGTAAACAGTTGTGGGCCTAGAGATGTGTGGGGGGGAGGGGGAATTATCATTTATTAATTGTTCTTTAATTTGTGTGGGAAGCAACGCATCAATGGCATTTCCCCTGCCTCTCGCTCGTGACCAAACATACAAAAAAAAAAGCGTCAAGCCAAAAACCAAATATCTCAGCAAATCCAACAACGATAAAAGCAAAAAATATAAAAGAAACCGCAAACAACAACAAATAATAAATTTTTGGACATATTAAAATGCAAATCAAATCCAATAAACAACAACTCATTAAAAGCGCAACTAACCGGCTAACGACCCGAACTGAATTTTGGTTCCAATCTTCTTCTCGCCCAACCAATCAACCGACATGCGGCCTAATCGGTTATAAAGAGATGTGCCCACACGTCATTTGCAGCTCTTACAACTTAACCAGATCAGTTGAAAACAATCTAGCGATCTATTGCCGGGTCTAATCTGGGAAAGGGGCATCTCGTAGTTCGCTCCTTGGCATTACATTTGTAGTAAGTAATAGCAGGTGGCATGTAAGCATAAGTATCGTCTACAAAAATGTCGAAGATAAAGCGAATCTGGCTAAGCTCTCTGTTAAACTTAATGAAACCGATGAAATGGTGAAATATAATCTGTAAGCGTTATTCTAATAACTACACCGAAAATGTAGATAACAAGACATTAAGTCGGGGCGGGAGCGATAGTAAAGAACGATTTGCTACAGTCCGAGCCGACTATGAGAGACCCTTTAACTTATTCTGTAAAACTCGCGTCAATTTCTATGGCAGCTATAAGCTATAGTAAACCGATCATAATCATATTTGGCTAATATCTTAGGATCATAATATTATTATACCCTGTGCCCATTAAAATTGAGCAATAAAGTGTATAATGAATTTGTGGGAATGTATGTAACAGGCAGAAGGAGGCATCTCCGACCCTATGAAGTATATATATTCTTGAACGGTATCAATAGCCGAGTCGATTGACACCTGTCCGTCTGTCTGTCCGTCAGTCCGTCCGTCTGTATGAACGCGTGGATCTCAGCAACTATAAGAGCTAGAGACTTCAAATTTGGAATGTAGGTTCCTGAATACCATACAAAGATCAAGTTTATTTTCAATTTTCGATATCAAGTCCCGTTTGTTTTAAAATTAGAAATATCACCATAACATAGGCAAAGTTAAAGCTAGAGACTTGAGACTTGGCACACATGGTAAGTATCCTTCTCTCAATGTGTGCTCCAAATTTCACTACGGATATTTCAATCGGATATTGAACTCAGAAGTTATTCAAGAAACAAATTTATGCAGCGCAGCAGATGCGTCGCAGCGCAGTAGCAGCGCAGTCGCTGCACCGCGGCGACGATGTAACGAACTAAACATAAACAATCAACAATCAACAGCCGCAGTCCAGTGTTGCCAGACTATCGCAAGCTACTTACTCTCAATACAAGCAAAATCGACTTCAAGCGATATATTTAAATCCCATTATAATGAAAACACTTTTGTTAGAAGACCTGCACCGAGTATCCTACTGTCGCGCCCGCTCGCCTGATCGGCTTGATTTTATCTGGTGAGTTTGAACCGGATATCTTGGAAAACTATAAAGTTGTTGATACAAGATCTTATACGAGTATTTTAACCGATTGTTGCTATAGGAGCTATTTGGTATAGTTGCTCGAATTGAATCACTTCATAAATTCGAATTACCGAACCGAATCTTGTAAGTTTCGAAAGTTTGCAGTATTGGTTTTATACCCTTGCAGATGGTATTTGATTCAAATCTTACAACTATGTACATTATAGATATATGTATCAATCATTTAACGATAAGTCGAAAATAATATCCATTTTGTTGTTATATGTATATACATATAAACTAAATTAAATTAAACTAGTATTTTAATAAAAAATAGTTAAAATAGTCAAATTTACTTTATATGACAACTTTTTTAAAATCCTACGAAACTCTTCAATAATATCGAATCATCGTCGTGACTAAGTCAACCTTTCTAATTGTTCAACAATGTTAATGAAACTTGGTTCAATAGCTGTTTTTAATACTTTGCAAGGAATATTCTTGTATAATATACAATAGTTCATGTGTGGAAACTGGTTAGATCGGAGTGCTATTTTAAAATGCCATAGCGTGATTGATATTATATTTGTAACCTATGAAAAAGGTTCGATGCAACAAAAAACTGGTTCTTGAAGTACATAAACCTTAAATACATAACTAGGTTATATGTTCATGAATATTGTGAATACGTGTTGCACATATAAAGCTGTGAACTTGTTAAGCCTGTAATTTCAGTTAACAGTTCATTGATTGGAATAATCACATATTTGCAATACCATAAAAACACCAATTGAAATTTTAAATAATGACAAGTACGAGTGCGTAATTCAGGAGTGCTCGACTGCAAGATACTCTAGTTCTAATACTCTTGCACGTATTTGCACTCACGTTCGTAAACATAAAAACAGAAATAAAAACGCTTACACCCACGAACAAACACGCCGAAAGATCTATACGTAGCGTCTTCATTTGGTGAATGTTGTTTCTCTGTTGACGCTGATCTAAAATATATGTATATATCAGGGATTCAAATCGTAACCTTAACTGATATAATCGATATATAACTATTCATATTCATTCGTTTCAATATTAGCTCTTGACATTCAGAAAATAACATATTAAACTCTCTAAAATTTGTTTTCAATGCAATAGCGTTTTGGAGTACAATTTATAATGAAAAGTTGGAAATTTAATACTTAAGTTAAACATTGGTAAGATGTAATCATCATTTGGATTTGGACTTGAACTTTTATTAAATATAAGCGAAATTAAGTAAATAAAATATAAGCAGTAGAAAGCTTTATTAAAATCTTAACAACTACTTGTTTTTAAAACTTAAATCATACCGGGTCATCGACCGCGCTAAAATATAACTTTTCGGAATAGAAAAAGATGACCAATCGAAACCGTTACTAAAACCCATATGGGCATATCCCAAAAATCGTATACCAAGCAAAAAAAATTAAAGTTGCTCGAACAATATTTTTTTTTGGTTTCAGTAATAGTATAAATATTGAATTTTAGAGAAATGAATCGAAAATTTGTTTTCGTGGGTATATTATATGAAATATCGGACTATATCCAGACTGACTTTGAAAATTCCGGTTTTTCGTAAAAAATAGGGTTTTTTTAATATTTTAAAAAAACATATAAAAATCAAACTTAGAAGCTTGATTTTTTTTGGAATCATATCTTATTGAAATGAACTTTTATATAAAAATACAAAACTTTTGGAAATTTTTCAGAAAAATATTAAAATAAGTGATGTAATGTTACGCATTTTTTATGTAACGTCCGCAACGGAAAATAGGGTTTTTTTTGTGTAACTGGTAAAGTTTTCATTTTTTTTTTCTCAAACTTTCTTTGCAACCATTTTTTATAATGTACTTTCAAAAGAAAAAAAATTTTTTTTTTTTTAAGCGGTTTTTAAAAAAAAAAATTTTTGCTATTTTTGTAACGTCCGCAACAGAAACCAATAGGTAAAAATTCAAAAAAAAATTTTGTAGACTAAAATTAAATTATCAGTTCCAAATTGAATATGCTTAATGCATTATAGATCTCCTATTTATTGTACACAATTTTTTTTGGATCGGTACACTATATATTATATATCTGCGGTGTAACTGATTTAGCCGATTTGCACTAAAGTTGCAGTTTTTAACCTATTGAACTGAAACTTTTTTCACACATTTTTAGTTTATAAAACAAGTTGCCAAAATTTACTAGAAATGGACTAAATATTTATATAGCTGCCATATAACCGATCTGGTCGATAATATCAACCTGTGTGGGTTTCTTGTACCAAGCCACTAATAGGTTAATTTTGACAAAACACTGCAAAATTGAAGAAAACCCACAACTTTGTCAATAATTCAAATCTTACGACAAAAATTCCCAAGTTTATTTGTATGAATCCTTGGGATCATAAACTTTCCATTCTGGAAAACCACAACTGCTACTGGATGGGTTGTGTAGAAAAACACATAACATTACATTCATAAATATCAACAGTGCGAAATGCATGCCGTTCCCTACCAGAAATACATTGATCAGGTGGAATGGAATGAAAAAATCATTGATTTATAATTACAACTACCAAAATTTTGTTAGAAAGAACTACTATATAAGCGTTATTTAGTTTGATTTTGCTTAGAAGTATTTTAATGGTTGACGCTATGATTGAGAAATATTTAACAAAACACATTCAAAATGTAGGTATTCGCAAGTACAATTAATTGGTATAATAACATAAGTGTGTCAGGAAAAAAATGTTCATGCTCAAGGTTCCGTTGCGGACGTTACATGCATCGAAAGTCATTTTTCTGGTTGACAAGCATTTTCATCATTTTCAGGGAATTTTTCGTCTAAATCAAAAAAAAAAATACTTAACATAAAAGATGGAGAAATATTTAAAGATAAGAAAATATAGAATATCTCATAAAAATGTTCCATTTGTTTTGTAGAAAAAAGGATTATATTTTACTTATTTTCTGTTTTTGAAAGGTGGAAAAAATGTAACGTCCGCTATGTAACGTCCGCAACGGCCCGTTTTTTAAATAAAAAACGAACGAAGTCACTTTTGGCCACAATGAAAACTGTTTTTTAATCTTTAAATATTTCTCCAACTTTTATGTCAAATCTTTTTTTTTTGATTTAGAAGAAAAATTCGCTAAAAATTATGAAAATGCTTGCCAACCTCCAAAATGACTTCCGTTTTATGTAACGTCCGCAACGGAACTTTGAGCATGAATATTTTTTTTTGTGAGACACTTATGACATATGTTATTATACCAATTGATAGTACTCGCGAATACCTACATTTTGAATGTGTTTTGTTAAATATTTCTCAGTCATAGCGCCAACAGTCTCAAAAATAACGCCGAAATTTGCGTACGAATGTAACGTCCGCAACGCTGGATTAGCCCATATTCTGTTCGGTTTGATTCGCTGAGTCTGTCAAGCCTTCTTCTGCCTATTGCCAGGGTACAAAAAGGCAAGTACCATACGTGCAAACATAAATCAAAAGAAAACAATAAAACATACTACTATATCAGAGTCTGTTCGAAAATTGTGAAAAGTTGAATAAACAACAAACCGAACGACAATAAATATTTGAATTACATGAAGGAATGCCCGAAGAGAGTAGACGACTGACAAATACCTCACATTATGCTGTTCTAAGTATCCGATCGTTATGCAACTTTGGGAATATAAATAAATTGAAACAATTTCCACATAATGCTTTAAAATTCGGTTCAGCTGTAGTATCTAAATTGTTGCTGGTGCAAAAACCAAAACAACTTCTTTTCCATTTTTGTATATGTATATTTTAAATTCTGCGACCTTTACATGTACAAAGTATATTTACCTGTTGGTGTGAACAATCAATTGCCATTTCAATAGATTTTTTTTTCGAGTACAGGGTATTACAAACATAAGCAGAACGAAATGTTAAATAATTTAATTTATGAATGGCATTAAATTTAATTTGACTGTTATGTCTGTTGCTTGAAACTGAAACTCACACGTGATCTAAATGTTGTATGCGCCATCGGTCGTCAATTGTCCATTGGGATATTTGTTATTTTTGGACTTGGCCAGTAGCCTGAGTCTGGCTCAAAGTGGGCCGCCTCGACTGCTTATGGCCATAATCGAAAACGGGCAATGAATTGGCAATAATTTTGCGACAATTGATGTAAAGTTTATTGGGTTTGTTAGCTGTCTGCAAAATTTCTTTAATGTCCCATTAAAATTCACATCGCATCGACTAGAGACCCGATTGTCAGTCGCGTTGACATTTTCAATGGCCGAGCTGTCTGTCAGTCTGGATCGACGACTTCTAGATATCGACCTAAAAATATGTATTGCCGAAATTGGCACACGACGCGGATGAACATCAAAGTAGCGCCAAGACCCAGACTCGAACCCGGACACAAAATGCAAAGTATTAAGCTTTGATTTCAATAGAAATATTTAGAAATATTTCAACAATTGTATCTGTAAGTAATGTTTAACTAAAATTAAATAAAAACTCAATTGGAATTTGTTGAAAAAACTTAGGTTTTTATTGACTAAACTCACAAGAAAGGCAAACACAAATAAATAATTAAAACAAAATATGTATTTCAACCGCAATTTGCAGAGTTGAGCGCTTCTTATTGATCCTTAACTTAAACTAAATACTTTAGCTAATTTTATTTGCCGCCTGGCAAAAAAGTTTGCAATCAAAAAAAATTTTAGTATTTATACTTAGTTAACTTAGGCGCTGTTTATATATATACATATATATATATATATATATATAGTTTTCTGCGTATTTATGATCTTGTCATACTAATACATAAGCATTATATGATAGATCTACTATGTGGGTATTGGTATACGTATTTGTATTTGTATGTGTATTTGTATTAATTAAATATAGGAAACTCTTTAAGCGGCGTATACTTTTCGAAAGCACCTAAGAACTAAATTACAATCTAATGAAATATCAAATAGTATTTGGGTTAAAATTTCCGAACTACCTCTCTGAGCGTTACCCCCATTCGCTTCTACCCCCATCCTACCATCTAATTGTAATGGGCCACATTATGCGGCTTTTGTTTTCAGCTCGTTCCCACAAAAAAAAATAAACAAAAATTAAACAAAGTTTAAATTCAAATAAAAATGGTAACAAAATGATAAAAAAAAAAAAAACCATCTCACTAATTGATTAGGCACCCTACAACTCCTCCAGGCAGCGCACATTGGTCAGCATGATGCGTGTGAGACGCCAGACCTGCTTGGCCGCGTTCTCGAGTGCACCCGGTGACTTCCCCTTAAAGAGATCCATATTGGGCAGGAAGTAGTGCGGACAGCGCCGGCATTGCAGGCACGAGATCAGCTGTAGAAATATGCCATTGATGCGATCCGCAATGCAGTTCTCCTCCCACTCCATCTCCCTCGGATGCTTCTCGCATTCGTAGAGCAGCAAGGTTTTCAAATGGTACGACGTTACAGGATTGCCCGGCAGGTCCAGATGACGGTCCCGTAATGTCTTCAATATGCTAAGGCAACGACGGCGACTGGCACCTAAAACAGATATAAAAGAGTCGATTAATAACGTAATCAAATATAAAATATTTAGAAAATTCCCCTTAAGATTAATTTATTACATTCCTATTGAGATCATATTAAATACATATATTTAAAATGCTTTGTTCAATCGAATATTGAAATGTATACAGTCTAAAAGATTCAAATTTGTTTTTTACTTTCTATCTATACTTTACCAAAGATTGTAGAATTGATATAGTCAGTTATAGAGTATATCGAATAAAATAAAAAGCTGTTATTAGTTACTGGACTGAAGAGTACTAACGCCAGTATATATAACAGGCAGAAGAAGGACGACCGATATTATATATATTTTTGATTAGTATCAACAGTCAAGTTGATGGGTTTAAAAAATTATATATCAGATTATTCACAATTTTTTCTGTAACTCTTCTTAATATCACCATTAAAATTGAAGTGGATACTTTTCTAAGACTTTCAATTAATGGTAAATTCCAATATAAAAGGAGCTAATAAGTTTTGCTTTTTAGACAGGTCGAAGGAAGTCTGGCAGACCCCTTAAAGTATATATATATTCTTGACCAGCCTCAGTGATGTATGAGCGCCTTGGTCTCAGAGACTATATGAGCTAGAGAAATTTGGTATGATGATCCGTCTATTAGCTAAGCCGAACCAGTTTGTGTTAAAATTTTTAAACGCCCTTTTCCGTCCACTTAAATTGAAAACGAAATATTTGAGATCCCATAAAACGAGAATTATTAAAGCTAGATTCCATACAGAACAAACATCAGGGTGCCAATTTTAAAGCAGTTTTTTGCCACACAGGATAAACATCGGGGTCCTAATGTATGCTAAGCATTTCATCGCAATCGGACAATAAACTCGGAAGTTATTCAAACACACAACATTACGCAGTATCGGGCCAAAGAAAGAAGAAGAGAACACTGACATTACAAAGCACAACAAGGATTTTGCGCATTTAAGGGAATTAATTAAATCCTCAAGAGATAATAAAAATGGGACTGGAAGAAGTGGGCATGGCACGAGAGTTTTGCAGAATAAGTAAAGGGTCTCTCATAGTCGGCTTCAACTGTAGCATATCGTTTACTAATATCGATCCTGCCCCTACTATCGCTCCTTAGGATGTATCGGACACCGATGTATTTTTGAAGCCGGGACCTCGATGTTTCCCGATGTTTTTGTTGAACCCGATGTTTACCGATGTCTCGATGTTTAGGTAAAACATCGGCCAAGATAAAATTGTTTATAGTTGAGTCGATAAATTTTTTATCGCGCGACCGAACGATAATGGGATTCAAACTAACGAAGAAACTACATACATAGATGATCCACAATTAGAAACTTATCACACTGTGGAGATATATGTACATTTTTGCTATTAAAGCATAATCGTAATTTTTTGTTTCGTTGTAAATCTAATTTCTTTTTAGACCCTTTACTTTAAAAAAGTAAAAAGGGTCTATTAAGTTTGTCAAAAAAAAAATGTGCGTAACAGGTCGAAGGAAGTCCGGCAGACCCCATAAAGTATATATATTCTTGATCAGCATCACCAGCCGAGTTGATATAGCCATGTCCGTCTGTCCGTCTGTCCTGCTGTATGAACACCTAGATCTCAGAGACTATAAGAGCTAGAGTCACCAAATTTGGTGACAATACTCCTGTGACCCCCGAAAAGGTCAAGTTTGTTTTAGAATTTCGCCACGCCCTCTTCCGCCCCCAAAAATCGAATTCAAAATTTTTAAAATCCCATAAAACGAAATATTAAAGCTAGAGTCCTGAATTTTGGCACATAGGACGAGTATCAGAATCTTAACGTATCCTGAAAATTTCATCGCGATCAGATAATAATCTTGGAAGTAATTCAAAAAAAACTTAAAATCTTATATAATGGTCAATTTTAAAACTGGAGCCTTGAATTTTGGCACACAGAATAAGCATCGGGGTACTAATGTATCCTGAAAATTTCATCGGGATCGGATGATAAACTCGGAAGTTATTCAAAACTTAATATTACTCAGTGTCGGGCCAAAGGAAGAAGAGCATATTGACGTTACAACGCGCTATGGGGTACTATTAGTGTCACTCCTATTTCCATTTTGAAGAATAAGTAAAGGGTCTCCTATAGTCGACTTCGGCTGTAGCCTTTTCGACTGGTTTAGACCCTTTACGTTAAAAAAGGGTCTATTAAGTTTGTAAAAAAAAAAAAGTGCGTAACAGGTCGAAGGAAGTCCGGCAGACCACATAAAGTATATATATTCTGGATCAGCATCAACAGCCGAATCATGTCCGTCATGTCTGTCATGTCCGTCTGTCCTTCTGTCCTTCTGTCTTGCTGTCTGTCTGTCGTGCTGTATGAACACCTAGATCTCAGAGACTATAAGAGCTAGGGTCACCAAATTTGGTGACAATACTCCTGCGGCCCCCAAAAGCACAGTGACATTACGTAAAGGGTCTCAAAAATCATATGTTTTGATGGAATAGTCATATAAACTACGGGAGCAACTACAGGAGCAGTTCAACAAATTTTATGAGTTAGTAATAGCAGTAGTCGGAATAAAAGCTGCTCTGCTCCAATATTGCTCGAGTTTCCTTGCTATTGCTACAACTATAAATATCGTTCATGTTTCTTGCTACTGCTATTGCTACAAACTGATTTGAGACATAGCAGATAGTTCTTCAAATGGTATTGTGCTTAGTGCTCTGCTACTGCTCTATTCAAAGTCTAATGCTGTTGTTGTTTTAGAGAAATTTAGGCAAACCCTGATTTCATATATATAAAATAACTGTTGTTGATCAAAGATTTTAAAATCTTACAAATACTACAGAAATTTCTTAATAGTAGTAAATTAAACTTTTATATTATTCTTAAATTTATTTGCTCTATTGAAGTAGATTCCTAAAACATTCAATATCAATAAATTCCCAACGAATTAAGATTCGAGTGAATCAATCACAATATCACTTATTTTCGAATGGTTTCAGAGTCTATTCAGTTAGTAATAGAATAATCTAAATAAACTTGAATTTCTGTAATTTTCTATGTTTTTGGCATAATAGATTTCACCATATTCAATTTATTATTTTAGACATTGATTAATTTCAATTATGCCCGATTACTCATTTTAATAGCACTCAAGTGTCCGAAGAGTTTAAAACGTGAACAAAAATAAACATTTATAAAATTTGATAAGTGATACTTCCTTAAGGTTAATTGTTCAACTGACTGATTAGTTTGTCTCTTACGAACTTTGTCTTTAATTTGCTGCTAATTGACACTACTTATATGAACAAACAGACACCCCTAAACATTTTTAAGGTGCTAATAATAAGAAATTGAATCGGTAACTAGGCCTCGAAACGGTTTGATTGATCAACCTACGCACATATCAACCAGCATATAAATCATGGACATGGAGTGTCAGGCGTGCTAATCTCGACTAGCTCCGATAATCACGGTAGAGTACATTTATACTATTTGTAGTCTTACAAACGACTATACGTCGTTTAGATAGAGGTGAGTCTTTTTAATAAACTGATCGAACAGTGGCTCGTTTTGCTGAAGTTGGTGGGAAAAGTCGGAAATATTTAAATATTTAAAATATTTATATTCTCAATATTTGAAAAAATGTTTGAAAACAAAATAATATAAAAATAAAACAGTCTAGCCCGCGATAGTATTAAACCCAGTCTAAGTCTCTTTTAAACATGATTGATTTTATTGCAAAAAGACTGTAAATCTGTTCTAAACCAAGCCTCGAAGGACCGGTTCGGTTCGGGCTTTTGGATTTACCGAACAGCGAACCATTAAATTATCTTCTCCTCGAACCAGAACACTTTCTTAATAAAGGTTCGGCTCAGAATATAAAAAATCAGTTAATTAAATATAATCATCTTGATTTTAAAAATGAAATAAAATAATAATGAACTCATTATCATAAGTTATATTTGTTATTAGAAATGTTTATGTTCGGAATTGTATAGGATTAACAATCTATTAAGGAAATATGGAAAAACGTTAGAAAAATAAAAAATAAATTGTAAGGACTTTTGAAACTGAAATCTTGCTCTTTGGTTCGAACCATCAAAACCATCAGGTTTCCAGCCTTGACGTGCATATACATATGTAATTATGTACTGCAACACAAGTTATATATGAATATATATTTTATATATTCATTTTATCTTTGAATTTTAAACGTTGCTTAAATTATATATTTATCAGAACTGAATGCAATAATTGGTAACAATGAAAAAGAACGTTCAACATCTAAAAAAACGCTATATCTTAAAAACTTGTGATTTTTTCGAATTGTGGGGACTTGGAAAAGGGGTTAAAGAATCGTACAATGTGGGGATTTTGAACTGACGCTGCAACGCACAAAGCATGCGGCGTGTTTGTTCGCGTGTGTATGAGTTTTTACATAAAAAATTACAGGACCACTCATAGTGGGCTTTTCCCCACTGTAACCTTTCCAACTTGTTGTTACTTTAATTACACATAATCGTTTTAAAGACCGATATTTGAATTTTCTTTACAAAGACATTTTCAGCGGAATTGTGGAGAGTTTCTAATGAAATAAAAACAAATTGTCTCAGAGCTTCTTTTTTTGGTTTTAGACTCTGTACCTTAAAAAGGTAACAATGGTCAATTAAGTTTGTAAAAATAAAACCAGTAAGAACGCTGAGATACCCGTTGCTCAAGATATAGATATATATTCATATTATCGATGTAATTAAAATTTCAACGAAATAAAGGTTACTGCATACTTTAAGGCGCTTGCGTCGCTTAAAAGCCTCAAGCAGGCATAACTATCGATATATTTATTCGATCTTGATGCGATTAATTAGCATAACTGATAATAATAAAAGAAAACTTTCACTACCAAACACAACATTATATCTTAAAAACTGTGGGTGTTGCGGAAGGAAGACGTGGTAACTTTTTTAAAAACACTGTTCTCCTTCTTCTGTAATATTGTAACGAATACAATATACTCATTTCCTCAACGAATTTAATCATTTAGAGCTCATGGAAATGTACAGAAGTATGTAAGTACATGTTTACTCAAAACCCTTTATCAGAATTCTAGCAAATTTCTAAAATATCCATATCGCAAACTTGTGAAATTCATGAAAGTATTTAAAGGTAATCACAGCTAACTGATTTTGGCACTATATTTACAAGTAATTTTCAGCAGAGTAGTGAACAACTTTATCACATTATACAAAATTATATTTTGTAGTATTCGTAGAATTATCTACACTATGAGTAACTAACTGAATTTTTAACTGGATTGACACATGATAATTCAGCAGTGTTGTGGAGATATGTGTACATATGTACATACGTACATAACAAAATCTTGTAGAATTCGTAGAATTTAATGTGTATGGTAAATTCGTAAGTAATCATACTAGTATACTGTTCATTTCTTCAGCAGAATTTTGTTGCATTTCGAGGAAACCACGTGTATAGCGTAGAATCTGGAAGAATGTGAGTGCTACGTATGCGATATATATCAGATAGCAAGAACGATAACGACATTGTAATGTATACAGGCACATTGACAGTTAGCCGGTCCACGATCACAGCAAAATTATTATGCGCCAACGCATTAAATTAAATGTCAAGTCGATCGGATCGACTAAGATCGAATGAGAGTTTGGGCCAAGATTGGTAGAAAAAGAAAGACGGAGATGGCAACGAGGCACACACAATCGCTGTGAGGGCTGGAGATTTGATTTTGATTTCGATTCCGATTTGGGTCTTGGTCTTGGTTTTGGTTTCGTTTGTGGTTTAATTTCTATATTCGCTTTGTCGTCTCTGGTGGTTTTTTTGGTTTTCTTAGTTTGTGTTATTGCTTTTGTTTTTGTAGATTGTTTTTTTTTTTTTTTGGGTAGCTGACTGCGCGCCGTTGTTTTATTTATTTGTTGACTTTATCTAATCGCCGAGATTTAAAATATTTATAAAATCGTTTAGAAATTTATTTATGGCTCAGGCATTGGCATTGTTGATATCTACAGCTACGGACTCCAAAACCCGTTTCTTTCGACCAAACGACTGACTAACAGGCTACCTTATAGCTATGGCTGCGACTGCGACTGCGACTTTGACTGCGACTGCGTTTATCTGCTTGAGATCAACGGATTTGTGCGCGTGGAAAAAGGGGAGATACATGTGAGAGAGGGTAAACGGGAGGAGAGAGGCAACCCAATAGTTCAGTTTCTTTAGACTGTGCAGCAATCGTCGCCCTGAACAGATTTATGATCGTTGCCAGCCATACGGGCCCGTATCTCATTTCTTATCTCTCTCCCGATAAACGATGGATGCGTTTTCGAGCAACATGGTGGGTTCTCAAACTAAATCGCTCGATCTGCTGCTTAAATGATTGTGAATTGATGGCGAATCGATTGTGAATCGATTGTGAATCGATGGTAAAATTGTTGAACAAGTTTTCATTATATTGAACTGTGATCAATGATCCCCATTGAAAGTGCCAACTCGTACACACATATACGATAGATATACTATATGATAAGGCAGTGTGATCGACTAGCGAACACCTTATCAAATGGATCTCGTAGTAAAAGAAGTCGCCAATGGTCTTTGCCTGACACATCGCTATGGATATCTGGCCCAACGATCTGGTGGCATACAGATCGTCTGTCGTGTCGTGTGGCCGCCACACCAAATACTTAATTTACAAGCAATTATATGAAACTACAGTCGCTGATTTGTTGGAAATAAATCAATTAAATTTAAGTGTGTCACTGATTGTAAAAACGTTAGCTACTCGTATACCGTTGACAGTTGGCTACAAATACTCGTACTACCAAATTCTAGATTAATTTACAATCGGATAACATTTATTTTCGTGGTTTGGTTTAATGGGGTGTTCGGGTTTTTTTGTGTATAAATTAAGTAGTTTATAGATTAATTTCTTGTACGCTAGCAATATCTTTAAATAATTAATTACTGAAGTTATATCAGATAAGATTGTTTAAAACATGATGTAAGTATCAAGTTGGAGTAATGAGATTGAAGGCTCTTGATTTCATATATTATATATTAAATTCATATTATATTTTTACAATTAACATTCAAAGGCAAACAAATTAAAACAGAGTAAAGTAGTGTATCTTTTAGTTACAAAAATACTGAAATTATTTTCTTTCTGTGTGAAGATTCAAAGAATTTAATTGAAATTAATATATCTTTAAATAGCAAACTCCCGTTAAATTTCTTTAATTGTTACTACCATCGCATTTGAAATATCTTTTAAATACAATTAATAGGAAAATAATAGCAGTATTAATTGAGTATTTCAAATACATTTTGAAAAATCAGAGCCACTTTAATTTATTCAGGATTTCAGGTGAAATTAAGTAAATCTCTCTTAACTGAAGAAACATTATCTTCTCACAGTTTTGCTTTATGAGTTGATAATAGAAATTGAGGAAAATATTAAGTGTTTTTCATATACAAATTAAATATTTAATTTTTATACCCTGTGGGGTATATAAAGTTTGTTAATAGTATGTAACAGGTAGAAGAATTCGTGGTCAATCCCATACAGTATATATATTCTTGATCAGCATTAATATAGTCATATTCATCTGACCATCCTTGGAAACGAAGGGATCTCAGGGATGGTAAGAGCTAGAAGCTTAAGCTTGATCTATCTGCTCTTTAAGTTGATCTTAAGTTTTGGATTAACTAAATCGGGAGAATTCATGTCACATTGGGTTCCCGACTGTCCCGACTTATCCTTAGAAATAATATCATATACTCGTATATACCACGATATGATTTTATTCCTTGTACTGATAGGGCCATCCCAATACCTGGAGTACGCGAATCGATTGTTTCGCCGACGGCAATGTTTGGGAAAGGTATTTAATTGAAAACTCACCTTGCAAGAGCCGATTCTCGGCGTCTGTAAAGCTAAGCACCCAGGCATCCCCCTCCATGGCGGAGTTCTTGCCTTGGAGTGCAATACACTCCTTGGACAGCATATCGAAGCCCTCAGTCTTGACCTCTGCAACAATATTGGGATGCGGCCAGGGAATGCCGGGCAACGGCCAATGGGAGGCGGAGCGAGGCCAGAGGCCGGCGCACTTGAAGGCGGGCGTAATTTGCACAATGATACGTTCCCTGATCCGCAGTTTCACCTCAGTGGTGTCGGCGATCATCTTGACGATGTCACGATAAGCGCACTTGTCACAAGCCTGGGCCACCAGCGTTTGGAATCTGGAGCGAATCTTACGCGCCGATAGATAACCCGATGCGGTGATGAACTCCACCCAGAGGGACATGGAACGCTTGCGTCCATCGCTCAGTTTGAGGACCGCACAGCCGGGTAAAGTGCCGTCGTCCACGAAATTGAGGACGCCCATCTGATTGAGGTAGATGATGATTTCGAACTCTGTGGGCGAGATCACTTCGAGGCCCTCGAATCGACCGTTGTAGTCGTTGAGGGAGGATATGAAGCGGGGCTCCTGCACCTCAACCTCCTTGAGGACGTCCTGCACAATGCGACAAACCTCCTGGATTTGCTTATGGATCTGCGCCTTTCGCACCTGCACACGATCCGCACAATATTTGTTCATTTGGTAGACCATCTTGGACTGTGCCGCGATCATGTCCGACGGCACCAGCATTATTGACCCGGGTGACGACGTCGTGATGATGATGCTTTCCCTCGGTATGATTGTAATTCTATCTTTGAATTAGTATGTCACTTTGTTTTCCTTAACGTTGTTTGCGATGAGTTAGGAACTGATTACGTTACGTTTCAATATGTTTCGAACAGAACTGTTTTATCATGTTTTGCATTCACTTTTCTTCTTATTACTTTATGCTTTATTGCTAATGCACACCAAAAAAATTGTATAACAAAATGCAATGTAATTGTTGTTCTTCACGTAGCGAATAACGGCGGCGGCTTCTGCTTCTATCACGTAACACGCAAAGACACACAGTTCGATTTCGATATCGATATCGAGTTCCAGTTCGAGTTGATTTCGCACACGTCGATGTCGAAGTCGCAGTCGCAGTCGCAGTCACCTCGTGTCGCGTGTACTCGCGCCATCAACTCCAAGACATTGACTGATTTCGTATGGCGTGCACGCCGCAAGAAAAGTATCTCTGCCAGCCAAGAACCAGCCACAGTCGCAGCCACAGACGCAGCCGCAGCCGCAGCGCTGCCAAATCTCCATCTCCCCACCACTCACCGGCAGCTCCAGTATGTTGGTGTGAGCGAAACAGCACTAATCACATTTGTACGCAGCCCAGTGCCTTCTCTTTTTGCGCATTCGCTCTCACCGCGCCTTTGAGAGCGAACATAATGGCTGAGCATGCTCAGCAAATGTACGTGTATGCGTTTGCTTATGTGTGTGAATGTGTATGTGCCAGTGCCGGCGTGTGCGTTGCCTTTATGTTGGTTTTACTGTTTGTTTAATGCTCTTTTCATTGTTTGTTTGTTTGCTTAATAAAGCGTTATAATGGCGACCAGCTGCCGCAAAGAGCGCGCTCCAAGAGAGGGCAAATACTTGTAGTTACTCGCATGCAAGCATACATTATTACAGAAATACCCTCAAATGCAAATACAACCCCTTCAGACCCACCGCTGCTGTGTGTGCGGCCTCTTTATGTTTTCATTTGCCTCTGTTGGTGTTGCTGCTTAGCTCCGCCTCTTTTGCGCTCACGCATACACACACAGCCGACAGCCGGCGCTCACATAGATAATCACAAACACAGTGACAATGGCAGCGACAGAGACGCCGCTCTATACCAACATTGTATGTTTTTCTTGGGGTTGTTATTGTAGTGGGTGGTTGGGCATTAAATGGAGTCAGATGAACATAACATTCCATACAGGACATTTATTTTAATAAATAAATAGCGAAGCTTGGCATGATTTCATTCAAAAATATGTGTTTGCATTAAAAAGCTTTGCATTTGATTAAATAAATAAATGTAAATAATAAATATATAGAGAACTTGACTAATTTGCATCCCTTAACAAATATTTGAATTATTTCATGTAATAAAGTTAGTAGATAATAAAAACTTAACTTTCACACCTTTTATTGATTGAACAAGCCGAGCAGTCGGGACCCCGACCGTAATATACCCCGTAATATACTCCCGCTATAATTCTCTTGTAATTCGTTTCTTTCTTCAATTTGTGAGGGAAGGGGGCGTGGCATCGTGATTAAATTTTCTGGACAGATGGAACCCAAAATTTTCATCATGTGTGCCAAATCTGAAGTCTCTTGCTGTAAAATTGCTCTTGTTATGAGGCTTCCGATTTGAAGGCTTTTAAGAAACTTAACAAACCCCCAAAACGGTATAAAAATACGGAAATGTAATTTAAACCCATATTAAAATATACCTAAAATTAAAAATGTCATATTTATATTAACGTCAAACAATTTATCTTAAAAATTCGTTAAAGTTTATTAAATTGTATTAAAATCAAATAGGGTTTGTATTATTTTTAAGCTGTTTATTCAACTTAAAATCAAAGATATTTATAGTTTATTTAAATATGCAGTAAATATATTAAAGTAAATTAATTTTCATATTTAATTTTAAATGGATAGGCACTAAAAAACTAAGGCTATATCTCACAAGTTAATTTTCGTGATAAATCTTCTCCTACTTTTGCACTAACTAAAATTAAAAAGGATTGAATTAATATGAAGCACTTTTAACTAAATAACATTTGTATCTATTTTAATATCAACAAGAATTAAATGAAATAAGAAACGAATTTTTATTTAATACGTTTCGATCATTAATATCAAAATTACATATTAAAACAGAGATTAAGTGTACATAATTTAGGAGGAGGTCAAATTAGTTTAATCATAATGTAAATAGTGAGATTTACGTTGTTAGACCCAGAACTTTAAAAAACTACAAAAGGTCTATTATGTTTGTGAGAAAAAATGTGAGTAACCGGTAAAAGGAAGTCTGCAGATATAAAGTTTATACATTCTTGATCAGCATCAATAGCCCATATAATAAGAAATTCTAAAGCTAGAGCCTTGAATTTTAGTGAACAGGACAAACATCGAACTTTCAATGAAACTTTCAAAGAACTCGGAAGTTAGTCAAAAAAAACAAATATACGCATTGCCGGACCAAAGAAAGAAGAAGGGAACACATACGTACAAAACTTGCGGCGTGTTTGTTCGTGTGTGTATAAGTTTTACAACATAAGTACAGGGTATCTCTTAGTCGGCTTCGACTGTAGCCTAGTGTACCCTACTAACGCATGGGCTCCGACTGACCGGCTTGTCGTTCTTTTCTGTGTAGGAGTTTTCGGTTTTTCTAAAAGTGTAAGAAAGAAGGCAATAAAGGAACAAATGTGGCCTGTTCTATGTTTCCTACTAATGTCATTACCAGAAGCAGAATTCATGAGCTTTTCCTATTCGTGTCCCAAATTAATGCATATCTAATGTGATTAATGGCCGTTTAACACGAGCTGCTAACGTGGCTAAATGGATCTGGCTGGGGCCTGTGGGTGGCGGCTAACGGCCAAAAGACGCCAAAGAGCACAATAGAAGAGTGGGCGAAACAAAGTAAGACTAAGACTGAGACTAAGCGAGATAGAACGAGACAGAGTGGGGGTGACAGAGAGAGAGAGAGAGGGAGAGGGGAAGATGGTGTCATATCTTGGTTTTTATGGCCAGCTTGGCTACATTAAGTTCCACTTTAGAGAGTGGCAAACAAATTATTATGTATAATTCAGTTTGAACTGTGTGCCGGAACCTGCATTAAGATAAAGCTAATTAACACCTCAGCCCTAGGGTCGTCGACAAGCATCGACTATAGGGACTACGGACTATGGACTAAGACTGAAGCACCCTAAAAGGTAAGCCCATAAGTTTAAACTAAGATGTTTTTCCACAATGCGTCTATCATTTTTCTTCGTCTGACTACATGCGATAAGCGAATGTGAATGGAGTTGGTACAGAAACTGGAACTGGAACTGAAACTTAAACATAAACAGAACTGGGATAGGGATAGGGAATGGGAATGGGAATGGAACCTTGTCGTCGTCGTTGCATGTCATCGGGTATGGAAATGAGAAGCTGATAATGTGCGAGAAAAATGCACTGGGAATCACTTTAATGGCCGCGTAAATGTGGAAAATTATCAAAGGGACACGAACTTAATTGCGGCCATTATCGGGTTTTATAGCATATAAATTGGAAATGAATTATGCAAACGGCTACGTTTGTTCGTAACCAGCGACTTCAATCCAAAGATCTTCATTAGCGTCTCAAGGTCAAAAAGCTCGCAACGATTCTCCACAGATTCTCCCGCAATGTGTGTAGGTCAATTTTATCGATATAAAGATATAGTAGTAGGAATCGATCGATAAGATTTATGCAAGTCACGAGTTGAGAGTGAGAGAGCGAGAGAGAGAGAGAGCGAGGCAAAGGCAGATCAATTCTCGATACTTGATCAATGCGAAGCGATCCGTTAAGTTTTGTGGGGCTGCAATGCTGCACGGTAGTCGTCTCTTTAATTAAATTGTGTATGTTTTGTGTCCCGGTTAGCGACAACTTCATTCGCGGCGGTTTCCTTTATCAGCTGCACGAGATCAGCATTGATGAGCTCCTGCTGCTGGTGCTGTTCCTCCATATGGCATTGGCACATACGCTTTATGGTTCGGCTTGACCAAATGAGCAAATGGCGGAAAATTAAGTTCGCTGGGGCAGCAACAGCAGCAGCAACAGCAGCAGCAACAGCAGCAGCGACAACTGCAACATTCAGACCCAGATCGAGGCACAGACACCAGACACACAGTGCGAAAGAGAGAGCAAGAGATTGCAATCGCTGGCAGCTCAACAACATCCCTTGCTCCTCCTGCTGATGGCGATGGCGATGCCCTTCTTAGTGCTGGACACCAGCAGTTGCAGCTGCTTCTGCTGCGACATGGGCACGACACGGTCCCCTTTTGCCGTTCACCGTTGGCCGTTTCCCACATGTGTGTCCCACTTTCTGTCCCAACTACTTGGCTACTATTTTGTGGTGACACTTGGACGTCGACATGTTCATTTGTGTTTTCAACTTGGGGCAACTTCGCCGCCAGCTGAAGCGTTGCTGTCGCATAAATGGAGGTAATAGGAGCACCTCCAAGTTTTCCCATTTCCATAACCATGTAAACTGTTTACTTAAATTGAATTTGCTGTCCTTTAATAACTGACCGATGATGCCAGAATTTCATGGCGTTATACAATATATAGCCAATTAAATTTCAGGCATATTATTTATGTTATTGTGATAAAAATGCAGACTGTAGGTTAGTAATTAAAAAAAAAAAAGCAATCACGCTCTTTCATCGATATCAACGACATCATATTACATCATTTATATTTGTCGAATTTCAAAATTAATTTCATGTCCATATCTATAAATTATACATTGAGAATTGTTACACTAAAAAATGAATATTATTGATACATATATTAACTAAGATAGCATTATTGAGTTATTTGTTAGATAAAATGCATTTTTCCCTAATACAATCATATCTGTTCAATAAGTTATGCATTAAACAAGTCGGAAAGGCTACAGTCGAAGTCAACTAAGAGAGACCCTTTACTTATTCTTCAAAATGGAAATAAGAGCAACACTAATAGTATCCCATAGCGCGTTGAGACGTCTAAAAATTCCCATACTCAGTTACGAGGACTACAACAACTAGAATAACACACAAAAAGACGAGCTCAACTTTCATTCGTTTTTTCTGTTTTACTTCCTTAGAATTGGTTCTAGTAGCAAAACATAGAGAACAAGTTTGGATCGCTTGATAAGCTAGCTCAAGTGGTACTGATGAGGAAGATTGGCATCTCCTGAAACATCTGTATACCTAGCCTAACTCCTTGCCTTTTGGCAAGTATTTTTGTGTTTTGTTGTGTATGTTGATATAACAGTCATATTGACAATATATTGACCTCGACTCGGTTACCACCCAATTTCACAATGTATAAAGGTCACTAACACTAACAGAAATATTTTATTTTATAACAGATACATATATTTCATTTTGTAATGAAAATTATATTTGCTCTTTTAAAACATCAATATTCCAACACCACAATTAAAATATTTTGTTTTGCCCCCAATATATTTTTCACAAAGAATTATTGATTTTCTGCAGTAGCATATTCAAGTTGTCCGACAATCTGAATAGGTAGTCAAATCATAACTTAAAATAACCACAATTCTAGCTAATAGCATATCTTCAACTGATCTAGCTTTTGCTATTCAAAAACGATCTGAGCTTAAACTCTTTAAAAAATCCAGCTGTCTGATCATTTTTAAAAAGTCAGTAGACACTACTAACCTCCGAAAACTGTCTATCGAAACTTCAAATGTAGAGTATGTGTAATAATCTGGGTTTTACTTTTAGTTCTACACTGAGCTAGAATGATCATAACTGCAAAGCAGTTGGAAAAACGAATGGTTTGCTAGTTTATAATCTCCAACGGACAGATCATGTATCTCAATAGTCTAAACAAATATTTAATTTAACCAGTAGAGTGCAGTGAGTCAGGACTCTTTGTTATTTTTGGCACGCCAACGATTTCATACTCTTGCAGAACCCTGATGCACTTTTCATCAGATCTTTCCTATGGCAGCTATGTGATAAAGTGATCCGATTTATACCAAATTTGGTCAGGCTGTATAAGATGTGACCAGATACATAATCTGAGAGTTTGGTTGAAGTCTGTTGAAAAATAAAAAAGTTTGTCATACAAAAGTATGTTTTCAACCGATAGTTCCTATGGCAGCTATATGATATAGTGATCCGATCTGGCCAGTTCCGACATATGTACTGCCTGCAGCAAATAGACTGATCCGTACCAAGTTTCATCCAGATAGCTGTAAAACTGAGAGACTAGTTTGCATAGAAACAGACGGACAGATGGACAAACGGACATGGCTATATCGACTCGGCTGTTGATGCTGATCAAGAATATATATATTTTATGGGGTCGGAGATGTCTGCCTTCATGCGTTACACATTTCGTGACAAAATTATAATACCCTCTGCAAGGTTATAAAAATACATGATTGCATACGGGCAAGGGCTCTGAAATTACTCCAAAAAATAATATATGTATGTATACCAAAGAACCATCCTATTTATACAATAATTTATGTCTTACAACATCCAGAAGAAGAAACGACATAGATTGCTTAAGATATACATGATTTTCGACTTTGGAATCAACTCCCAAATAACTTAAAACATATTAACAACGCAACGCAATTTCGAATAAAACTCATTAAACACCTTCCAGAATAAAGCAAGCGAAAATACCACAATTTAATTAAGTTGTACAAAAAATGTAGAAAGCCAAAATAAGTAAATTTGAAATTTTAAAATTAAGAGACGCCATTGTAATTATCTAATTGATTGCTTAAACAACTGATATTGTGACTAGTGTTTGAAATATAAGTAAACCTTCTAGCGCTAGGATGTAAATAAAATAGCTAAGCTTAGCTAATAAAATAGCTAAAATGGCAGTCAGTGAAACTGACTTTGAATTTACATTGCATTTGCTTTCTTTCTTTAATATTTTTTGAATTTTAATACATTTTATTAACAAGATATATGTGCTTTTTATGAATAATTGAAGACTTTCAAGATTGCAAAGCTCTAGGGAAATATACATTATAGAAAATCTTTTTCAGAAATTCGTTTATTATAAGTCATGAACATTACTGGTGTGAAATAAAGGAAAGCTCGACATTCCGATTTACTATAACTGCGACTATTTATAAATGCAAAAGGTGCTTCTAAAGTTAAGGATAAGCTGCAGCTGTGGCAGTTATTAAATAAATAACTGAATCCTTAGTATAGAAACTTTACTCTTCACATACGGTTAAATATTTTCAAAATATATTTAAATGAATTTACAAGTGGATATATAGTATTAAGGGACATATATACACACGATCAACTCCACACAAATACCTAATAGACAACTTGAAGCACATTGTATAACCATTACATCGTATATATAATTAATATCGTCGAATTCATATTTTACATTCTGTTTAGACGTTCTAAGACTAAACAACAAATACAATTTATCATATAAATTGCATTCCCAAGTGGCTAACATTTTGATATGTTTATCTTTCGATTTGTCTGTAAATTTGTTTTATTTTTAAAAGCATTCTTAAATATTTATTCTCAAGTGACGCTTTTTGAATGCTTGACATTTGTTTAACATAATAATGATAAATAAAATGATTAATATATTGATTTAAAAATTTTTTTATTGCTGACATTCTTAGAATCGTATAGATTACTTCCAATCTATCTTATCCTTTAATTTTATCATTCTGGTAGAGGAAATGGTTCATTAGCCAACTCTCAGTTTCTCAGTTCTATTCGTATCTGCAACCGAGCACTCAACGGCTCGTTGTGTGGTGTCATTGGCGATATACAAAGATACAAATTTAAAAACAAATAAATATCTGAGATCTTTCAAGTCGAGAAGCAGTAGCAATCGCAATCGCAGTCGCAGTCGCAGTAGACCTTAATTAGGGCAGTGCCACCTTAGCCCGACTTATTGACAATAAGTCGCATATGGGAAGGGGAAGTTGGAGAAGTTGAGAGCAATACAAATGTCAGGTTGTATGCGAACCCATTTCAAGTGCATGACCATGATGCTACACACGATCATCGATCATTTTCCGATTGAGCTGGCCGAGCTCTGATAATCTCCCGGGCTGCCACAACGCATTGCGTTTCGTTGTGCAGTCGAGTTTGTCATTTGATATGATGGCAACGTTGACAGCAGCCCGAAGATGAAGACGAAGGTTGAACGATAGGATGGTTGGATGGTTAGAGATGGTTGGACGGATGGCGCTTTAACTGACGACATCTGACCTCCTACTCCATGTTGTCGACGGCCGTTGCTGTTGCATGTGGCATGTGCAAAGGTCAGCTGGTTGCAAGCTGCCAGATTCCAGCCAAACATCGAGCCAGGCAGTCAAACAGTCAAACAGTCAGAGGCAGCGAGAGGGCATTGGCATTAGCATTTACCTGTGTGTCTCTTCTGCATGTTAAGTGTGTGTCGGTGTCTGTGTGTCGGTGTCTGTGTGTGTGTGTCTGTATCTGTATCTGTGTCTGTGCGTGTGCCCAAGTGGCGCCTGCATCCCGTCGCGCGATGTCTGCATATTCGGAATATGCGTGAGCGTCGTCGCCCGTAGAAGGGGCACGAGAAATGAAACAAGCCAACGATCACGCTTGGATCGTTGGACAAGCGATTGCTATAGCCAAAACCATGGCCATTCTCCATTCTCCAGTCTCCAGTCACCCGTCCCAACTGTCCAGACGGCAGCCGAGGCATAACATTCAAATCAGTACGAAGTTTCGCCTGAGAATTGCGATGGAAACTATAGCCGAAGTCAGTTTCACCTGGAGCCCAGACTGCGACTGCGACTTGACTGCGACTGCGACTGCGACTGAGGCCAAGATCCACCGCAGTTGCAGCGCCACGCCGGGGCCCCCCACCTGTGATGCACACACATAAAATTCAGCGACATGCGGTTAAATATGCTTAAGTTTTCCCGCGGACAACTTGAAATTAAGTATATGCCACAGAGCACTTGAGCAGACACTCCAAATCGTTGCAAACTGATGCCAGTTGTTGTTCCTGTTGCACCTTCTGCTCCCGTTGCGCCTCCCCCTCTCCCCATCTCCCCATCCGTCCTCCTGCCAATCCTGCTGCCAGTAATGAGTCTCTGCGCCAGGTCCAATCCCAGTCCCATGCAGTTACCTTAATTTATATATTGTTTGGTCTCTGGAAATATCAACGCATTCGTGTAAACGCAGCTCCTTACCCATTTATTATGACCATTAGGCTTTGTACCAGCTTCAGTACCCCTTTATACTACCAGATTCCGAATTCAACTAACCAATCACAATTCTCACAGTCTCAATATTGGCCACTGATTTGGCTACTCCTGTTGTTCAGTCTTCAGTCTGCAATGTGACATTTGATTAATACTTATTCCTGACATAGAATGAATCGAGTTTATCATTGAATCGGTACCATGGATAACTTAGAATAGGTTTATTAAATTAAAACTAAGTGTACTTACTTTAATAAATTGCGGTTCATTTTAATAATAATAATACTTATTAAGAAAAAGAATGAAAGTAATGCATATAATATAATAAATACAAGTGAAAACAAGTCAACAAACAAGCCTGCCACCAGGCTCTTAGTTACCATAATAAATACGTATTATGGTAACTAAGCCCAGGCATATTCATAAGTATATAAACATAATAAATCGCATACACACACGAACAAGCACGCCACAAACTTTGTACCTCTTTTACGTATGTGTTTTAAAAACAAAGTAGGGGCTTAAATTTATTTAGATACTCCATATGCACAATTTAAAATATATTGTTTTTAACATGCTCAAATTATCAGACATATTTATTTATTAATATTTCTGTAGTATAAACTTAATGAATTTGTTAAAGCTTAATAATAATTTACATTAATATCGACCAACCTATGGTTGAATTTTGAATTGTGCGATCTTAAAGACTTTTTGCTTGTCTTTCTTTGTTAAATTTGTCTGTCATTTCATTTGGAAAAAAGATCTTGCAAGATTGTTAATAATTTCGATATATATTTTAACTTTTCTTGATCTATTGCGGCATTTACAGCTGGGATACCTATGCAGGAGCAAGATTTATTGTTTATTTATTTGTTTTTAATAACCAATACTTGCTTTCATTACATAGCCAAGAGGAAACCTATAAAGAACTCTACCATACGTGTGTAAATACTCGATATGTCTCTTGCCAAACTCATGACAAACTCGATGAGAAGATGCACAATAAAAGCATTTTGTTGATTCCCTTTAGTCAACTGGTTGACTGGTTGCTTTCTGCTGCCACTGTCTGTCTTATCGCAACCGTATTTAAATTATGGCAGAGAATTCGACGACAGTCTCGAGAGAATTGCGATGTTTGCTTCATTTGTTCTTTTCGTATTAATGCATAATGGTGCATTTGGTTGCCAAGGATCATGGATATTCGAGTATGTAAATGGCAGATACCAACATGGCGTGGATGAGCCATTAGCCATTAGTCGCTTGTTAATCTGTGTGATGGGTAGAAAGAGAGACATTTTCGCAGGTAACTAAGTATGTGAAACTGGGCGCCCAGATAAGCGGATGGCGCCCATAAACATGAATTTGCTATTATTGCCCCAAATGGGAAGAGGCAGAGTCAGACTGAGCTGCAGACAGAGATGCAGACAGATGAGCACTTTGTGTGTGTTATCCGCGCTGATTAAAAGGCCAACAGTATTTGGTTATTCAATTAAGGACCAATCGAGTATCCATCAATGTCGCCATCAGAAAACGGAATGCCATGCAGAGCGTAGTATAATCTGTTGCCCGATCTCAGAATTCCCACTGTAAACTCGGCGAATTTATGGCCATAAAAACATGTCACAATCTCCAACTGCACTGCCTCCGCTCGTATTCTAAAAGTGTTTATTTTGATGGCCACCACAGTCGGGCGCTAATTAGGATGTGTTGCATGTCCCACTCCGCAGTTGCAGAGTCTGTAGCTCTAAGACCAAAATCAGGTTCGTGTCCAAGTCCAAGTGGGACTTCTCGTATCATTAAAATCAAAATCAAAATCATGCAAACGTTTAACAACGCTACAAAACATGTCGCAACGATCTGCTCCAACGACGATCAGCGAATCAAGGGGGCAGGGTCAGGCAGGGAGGGAGGTACAGGGGCAGAGGTGTATTGGCTCGTAAAAACGCGCCGTTACAAGCAGTTGGCACTTGGCGGTTGGCAGTTGGCTCATAAACTTCATAAACTAATGGCCAAAATTTTCCCTGGAAAGCAAGCGTTTGTTTTGGCTGCTTATTTTCATTTTTTCTTCTTTTCTTTTTTTCTCATCGTCTTCATCTTTATACCAGAAATGGCTCACAATTTGTAATTGAATGCATGTAAATTGATTTCATCTGCCAACAGCCATAATATCAGACACATTATTGCTCAACCAAGCACCCAAATGCCACCTGAAACTATATAAATTTAATGCACCGATCCCACCAGAGAGACAGAGGGCGACTGCGAGAGAGAGAGAGAGACAGAGAGGGTGAGAGTGAGAGAAAGAGAGCGAGAGCGAGAGCGAGAGAGAAACGAGGTAAGTCCTAAGTGATGCGCATGTGCTAAATATTATCAGCAAGTACACTTTAGGCCATTAGCAGGCCATTTAAAAGACGTCTCCGGACATTGCGACGACTCGCAACGAGATAATTTTGTGAGAGCTGAGCGCATTGCTATCTTGAATTATGTCAGTTTTGTAATTTTATGCGAATCTCGTTAATTGTGCATAAGGTTTCTGCATGCCACATGCCACTCCAATGCCATCGCCCCGACAGTTTTCCCCTTTGTCGCGCTCGCAACACGCACGCAACGAAAGACTTAGGCAACGAACTCAGCTCACGAGCGGCAGCTGTAGAAAAAATCTAGTGGGAAAGGCTTTAGGCAAGACAAACCGACCGTCAGAGACCCTTTACCGATCCTGGCAAAACTCATACACACGCGGACAAACACGCTGCACGCTTTCAAAGTTTTAACGTCAGTTGTTTCTGCTTTATTTAACCGACATGGCAAATAATTGTTTCTCGAATAATTTTTATTATGAAATCATATCGAATTTAAAATACTTACTCAAATTGTCAGCAAATTTGCTTACTGTAAGTCTTATAGTCGCTGAGATGTAGGTGTACATACAATAGGACAGAGAGACTACTCGGCTGTATATACTTTTTGGAATCTAACACGTCTCTTTTAGAGCGTTACACATTTTGTGACAATATTAATATGCCCTTTGTGAAGTTATAAAGACTATTAACATTTGATTTTTTTATTAATTTGCTTTTGTTGTTATACCCATTAATAATTGACTATAAAGGGTGGATTGACTATGTGTCATTGATTGTAACAAGCATAAGAAGGCATACTGTATATTATTGATCAGTATCAGTAGCCCAATCGATTAAGCCTTGTCCTTCTGTATAAACGTGTCGATCTCTTCAACTGGAGGTATCAAATTTGGCATATAGATTCCTGTATACCATATGCAGATCAAATATTTGATGAGAAGATCGGATAATAAACTCAAAAGATATTAAAGAATAAATTTTAATTAGAAGTGTGACGTAAATAGCTTGCGGCATACACACGTAAATTAAAAGCTCTTAGGACATCGAAGAGCCTCGGCACTGGGTATCTCGTAGTCGTGCTCTCTCGAATTAAACTTTCTTACTTGTTGTTTGCTGTTTTTGTATCTTTTCGGCGCCGTGGCAATCTTCAAAATCGCATAAATTGCGGTTATTAACGCGCGCTTAGGCCACAACTCATGTCAGAATGTATCAATGGATCCCATATGGAGAATATTTATATTTCAGTGCATCTTTCGACGCTGAGCGCCAGGCAAAAACCAATAATGGCTCTACCAGGCTTCGGGCACCGATCACTGCACTGCTTGGGATAAATTATTTCGGGACAAGCAAAATATCACTTCGATTAATTCAAACAAAGGCCAACGCCAAAGCAGAACCGCCTTGCCATCGCCTCAGCTCCAACTACAACTCCAGTCCGAACTACAACTCAGACTGCAAGTCGAAGACTGGAACGTGGTTAGCCGCACCCAAAGCAAATAGAGTTGGCATATCGACAACCAGGGGAATTGAAAATCGCAGTGAAACTGATGCGGTCAGGAAAGGCATCGAAAGGATACACAAAACGCAGTCGTCCTCTTGTTTATTTGGAATTGAGCTTAATTTGGACATGATAAGTTGCTCCGACGGCTTTGCCGGCCTCAGTCGGCTGCCTTTCAAGTCTCTTCGATCATTGCGATCGAATTGATGTTTTACTTGCAAATCCTGGTGCATTTCCCGAGGGAGGACAGTATAAATAAAAAGCCGCAGTACTTAGTACTGAGAATTGAATACTTTGTTGCATTCAAATTTACCAGGTTGAAACTTTCAAGTGATTAACGTTGAAGCGAAAAGTTTTGTATTTGTTTGCACAATGATAAGTCAACAAATCAAACGTCATTTTAAATAAAGTTGAAACCCTAGGCAATAGATAGATTTTATAAAATATTCGAGAACTACGAAATTAATGAATTAATGATAGTCGAATCGCCTAAGTTTGTAGAGAAAAGTTATTCCTATCTCATTTGCTAATCGAGGTCTTAAACATCAAACAACTGTAGTAAGATTCAGATTTAGAGTTTTTATTTTATGTTATGGTTTAAATATAACATTCTTAACTAGAATAAATTTTAAATTTCTCTTTAAAATGGATCAAGTACACCAAGCTAATACTCCCAGAAAATAACTTGTCAGTTGACGCTGTATCCTGTCCTTCAGCTCTAGTAGAGTTAATTTTCTATATTCTTTAGTATGTTATCCAGGGATTCAAAGCGTAGCTGAAACAATTAACTAAAACTGTAACCGAAGCAAAACTAAATCAGCTTACCAAAACAGACATTCTTATAACCAACATAATGAATATGTTAACCGATTTATGTATAACGGCTGGGCACTTACTTATCAAAATCTAAAGTCATATTCGGTTAAGTATTAAGTATTTCGTACTTAAAACGCCACATTTCATACTTGATTTCTTACTAAGAATGAAATCACCGAAGTCAAGAATTTGGATCTTAATTCAAGTATGATTTCTTGAGTCCGAAAATTTAAGTATTTTAGTATTTTAAAAGTTAAATGTAAGTTCGTTGCCTTCTTGAAGTAGGTACTTTCATTCTTGGTTTAATTTCCAATTCACACTTGTTCTGAGTCCTTTGAATTCGGTAACTGATTACACAAATATCTGAAAACTAAAACATGACACTTGATATTTGCATGCTGAAGACTTAAATCTGAATTGTGTAAACTTAGTATGCTACTTAGTATAAGATCTTCTGGAAGTAACACTTTAAGCTACCTAATAAAATTATTCAAATTATTAGCGTGAATGATAAAGTCTTTCAGATAGTGAGAAAGTTGGTGAAGACAGACTTCAGAAAAGTATCCTTCTGTTAAATATAGTCTTAATTGCTCAATGTCTATTCAAATGCTCCTCATAGCAGACAAGCTAGAACCATTTGGGAATTCTAAGCAATCGAACTTAAATTTAAGATTAATAAATGTTAATTTATGATTTCACAAACATATTCTGTGAGTATTCGCTGTGATAATCTGTTTCAAGATCGACTTAAATGTGGAGTACTACTTTATTCAAAATACTTTACTCTTATATAAAGCTTATGCGTACTTGGTCTAAGAATTTTTGCACTTATTTTCAGTTATTCGTACGTACATCAAGTATTAATTCGAGATCATTAAAACTTAAGTTTAATACGGCATTTTTCGCTGTGTGTACTTATTATTTGAGTAAAAAGGAAAACTATAAATAATCAATGCAATGGAAGTGATTCTTAGATATGTAAATGTGTTAATATACTTACTTCTACAATCCACTATTGTGTGAATTTACGTTATGTTTGTGCCATTTTTACGAAATTCAATTTTTAATTACAATTTGGTTTAAAGCCGCTTACTCATAACTGGTTAAATACCTACTTATTTTAAAGATATTACAGAATTCATTTGATCGTAAATGCCAATGTACATTTCTCTTGTGTGGGGCGAAAATATCGTATACCATATGTCATAATTAATTGTTTATTTGCAGATTAGTTTCTGCAAAATTAATATTTAGTATAAGAGTTAGTTTAAGTACTCTCTAGTATGCAAAAAAGTCACCTACAGTTTGCCTGAAAAGTAGAGCTACTAGAAGAAAAGTAGAAAAAAGTAGAAAAACGCTCTTCTGTAAAGTTGGCTTATGACACATACGATAATTTCAAGTAAAGCAATGAATATAACATGTTTATCAGCATATTAAGCCAACACCTTTGCTTGACTTAGAGTTTGTCGCATAATCTAGAAATTTGCATTTTAATAACTATTGTAAATGTGTAACGCTTGAAAGCAGACATCTCCGACCCTGTAAAGTATATATATTCTTTATCAGCATCAACAGCCGAGTCGATATAGCCATGTCCGTCGGTCCGTCTGTCCGTCTGTTTCTATGCAAACTAGTCTCTCAGTTTTAGAGCTATCTGGATGAACCGTTCGGATCGGATCACTATATCATATAGCTGTCATAGGAACTATCGGTCGAAAATCATACTTTTGTATGACAAACTTTTATATTTTTCAACACATTTCAACCAAACTTACAGATTATGTATCTGGTCATGTCTTTTACAGACTGACTATATATATAGCTGCCATTGGAAAGATCGGTTGAGGATCAGGGTTCTGCAAGGGTATGAAATTTTGGGCGTGCCAAAAATAACAAAGGGTAATGACTCACTGCACCCTACTGGTTATAAGTTTTTTTTTGCTACAAACCGAAATCATACAGGTATTTTGTAACTGAAACGATGAAAAGACTGGTAACCAATACAAAACCGATATAAAAGAATTTTACGCAATCTTTGACTTAAAACCAAAAGGCAACAATAATTGAAACTCAAACCAATATTCGTTTAGATTTGATTCCATGATATAACTTATTAGATATACAAATGAAATGATTGTCTGACAGTTAATTAGATAAACAAATGTTACAGTACAAAGTGTAAACATTAGTTTATTTAATAATTGAAGCAAAATCATCATAAAGTCCACATAAAAGTATGAACGTAAAAGATCCACAGTTGGCGCACTGAGTTCATGGAAAGCCTCGTCACAGCAAAAGTGTCTTAAATTGCGTACCCGAAACACACGAAAAACAAGCAGTTTAGAGCAATTTCGATTAAAATCAATATTTACAAGTCACGAGCGCCATGGAGCGTCAGAGCGTCATGGAGCTTGGGTGGCTAGGGCCCGTAGGTGGATCAGGGGAATGGGGAAAAGTCGGGGAATAGGAGCAAGCCTGACGGTTGCATTGCGCCCCAGAATTACGAATTTAAACATGAAATGTTATAAATAATGTGACGATGACAGAGACGGAGACAACACACCCCACAAAACACAAGTCAAATGCGACAATGGGTAGTGATTGATTCGAAGATACCCTCTAAACAGTTCATTCCTAAAGAATTAACTTTCTTTTATTATACTAGTCGATCGGATTTCAAGTATTCCAGTGCAACATCAATGCTCCGTCCCCTAAACTTTATTATGCCCAACTTTTTACAGAGTATTAAGAAGGCGAGCAGTAAATGGGTCTGAACGAGAACCAGAACCTATGTCCGAGTCTTGAGTCTTTCGTGCTGCGATCTGAAATAAACAAGACAGTTGCCCCCAAGGCGCACGGGAGGAAGAGGAAAGCGGGAAGCGGGAAGGTGAAATGCTGAGAGGGAAGCAGCATTTTGTCGATTCGGCGGAGTCGGTGTCAGTCGTTGGCTTCTCCTAAAGAGCTGTTGATGTGTCCAGGCCCTGGCTGAAATTGAGGTTATTTAGCTTGTTGGTTGGTTGTTTGGCTGTTTGGTTTCTTGGCTGGTTCGTTGGTGTCTGGTGTTGTTGGTTTGCTTTGGTAATCACCTTTTGTTATAAACACTGTAATTAGGGCTTCATTAAAAGGGTGGTCCCCGCTTGTCTTCGCCTGGCATGCCAAGCGGCCAGCGAGAACGTTGATTGAAAACGTCCCGTTCCGTCCGCGTATTTGTCCGGTACCGTCCGGTACGGCTTACCTGCTGCCAGGTCGGTCGATCGGTCGGTCGGTTGGTCGTTTGGTCGATTGGTCGTTTGGTCGGTTGGTCGTTTGGCCGGTGTATGTAGCGCCGATCAACAAGCCAGCCACGCCCACAGCGCACGCCTCATAAATAATAAGTGAAATGTGTGCGTGCGGGCCCACAGTCTGAGCCCCAACCCGCATCAAGTCACAGTGGTACCAGCTACCTTTCATTGTGAAGGACTCGTTTCAATGCATTATTATCGTCTTATACTACTATTAAGGAGCAACAACAACAACAATGCTTTTTTCACTCGCCAATCTCATATTGATGAATTCCATTCAACTCCACGATGTTGGCTTTGGGTCCACTGTGCACTATTTGGACCACAGAGCAAAACAAATAGCAAGATCAACATAATTATAGCATGCACAAAGTGTTTTTTAAGAAAGGGCGGACAGTTGCAACGCAGTTTATTCACCTGCCGTCCCACTGAAACCACTTGAAGCACTCGGCCCCACACGAACCCAGCACAACGTACTACGTACGAACTTCACGCCTTGCAGCTATTTGCAAAAATTAAAATAAAAGCAGTACTCGTAAGACATAAAGAAGAACACTGACTTTCAGTCGGACTCTAAGTCGTATTTGCTCTGATAAACGCTGAGTGCTTTATCATTTTAGGCGCAATAATTAAAATACCATCAGGTTCGTTTCTGACGTCACAACATAGCAGCTGAGTCATCTACTACCTGCATACAGAATTGATCGCTTGATCAAGATGCGATAAGGTCACCAAATGGAAAACTGTCACCGAATCAGCATATGATTTATAGTGCGGCAACAACCTGTCTACAGCCACATGAAGATGCTCTTCAAAACTGAACCTTAGATACATACAACTGATAGCAGATGAGAGTAGAGGGTAGGGTAGAGGGTATTATAACCTGTGTCCTCAGTATATGTATCTCTAGTATCTAGCATGAAATTAGCGGATTAGGGGCATATCTATTTGGGAATAAGTTTCACTTTTTGTTGTAAATATGTGGGTCCGGGAATAGAGCATGTGTCTATGTTGTATACTGGAATCTTCGCAATGAATAGTTATCGGGTTTATTCTTGACAATTACAATTGAATTCCACAATCATAGATAGCTCCACAATTCAACTTTTCGTATAGCTGAACGAATGAAATAATACTTGATTTAGGACTAAAGGAAACAAAAACTATATTTCCGATATATCATTAGGTTATTGTCTATACGATTGCAGTACTATTTGCTTACATATAACTACAAGTTCTGATAAACTCTGTGACATGGTCTACGTTCAGGCAATATGTAATTCTTAGGGAATGTACAGCTTTAAAATCTTTCGTTTGTCTCCAAACAAATTGTACATTAACCTAAAGGGAATTTGTTATTCGTTCAGCGCATTTTTGTGCTCATTATGAAAGTAGTTGTTATTGTGGCCGTTGTTGTCGATTTCCTTTTGTTGGCTTGAAACTCAGCGGGTTGTCCCGCTGATGACCCACCGTTAACCATTGATAAGCGCTGTGACAACGGCTGGCGCCTGGGTAGAAGTTACTGATCAGAGAGCTGCATAAAGTGTGTTTAAATATGTATGATCGATCCCCCCCCTCCTTAAACTTGAAGCACATGAGCTCATGTTCGATCGAGTTTGATGCGATCGAACACGCAAGAGGCAGCATTCTATACTATTTGTGACACGATTGCGATATGATGATCTACGAATGATTGTTCCAAACAAGACGATTCCGATTTAGAGAACATCAGTATATGTAATCAAACTAGATCGAATCAAAGAAGCTTGTGTTAAGTCAAGTCAAATAGTTCATTTTGCAAAATCATTTCATGAAATGCTGTCAAGTGTGTGTAAGCATAGATTATGTTGGGGAAAAAGTTATCCATTATTATTTTTATTGTGTTTCAAATTTGGTATGTTTTGATTTGTAAACTATTGGTCACAATGAATTACACTTGGGCTTCTTGGAACAAAGAGATTCCCCTTTTACACACTGTAGTTCGTCTTTTCGCAGGTCATGACTGGCATGTCAGCAGCCGAAGCATCGTCCAAGAGCTTAACATTGACCACAAAACAGTTTTAAGCCATTTACAAATAGCTGGGTTCAGAAAGAAGCTAGATGTATGCGAGCCTCACGAATTGTCTAATAAAAACATAATGGATAGAATTTCCATATGCGAATCCTTCGCCCATTTCTTAACTGGTGATATAAAATGGGTCATATACGACAATGTTGTGAGAAAATGATCCTGGTCAAACGGTAGCCAAACCAGAACCAACTGCCAGAAAGCCTATATTGTGCTTTTGGTGGGATTGAAAGGGAATCATCTGCCATGAGCTGCTTCCATATGGGCAAACACTCAACTCGGATCTCTATTGTCAACAACTAGACCGCTTCAAGATTGCAATTGCCCAGAAGCGACCAGAATTGGCCAATAGGAAAGGTATTGTGTTCCATCAGGAAAACGCACGATCACACACATCACAAATGACGAGCACCAAACTAAGGGAACTTAAATGGAAAGTTTTAATGCATACACCATATAGTCCGGATCTAGCACCAAGCGATTATCATCTTTTTTTTGTCAATTTTTTAATGATATAAAAATTAATTCAATTGAGGACTGCGAAACTATATTTACTATATTTAAACTTTGAAAATAGGGTAAAAAAATGGATTTATTTTTCCCCAGGCTAATAACTATATTAATTTCATGACTCTCATTTGTAAATTTGTCCACTGATGTCCAGCAACTTAAACTGTAAAATTAGTTGATTTTTTCTCACATTTACGACAGTGAAGTGTGCCTGTTTTATACACTTCTTTGTACTTTCTGAAACACAGAAAAACTCTTATTCGCCATTGCACTGTATTTATAAGAATTCCAAGCAAACGGTGCTTTTAGTGTTATTGTTTAGTTTATATCTCGCATTATTTTGCCGAATTGCATTTTGTATAGCGCTTATCTATATCGGCATCTTGTATCGAAGAGATAAAGTTTGTTATTTGAAATTAACATGATCAATTTTGAAGCTAGAGACATAAGACTTGGAAAACATTATAAGTATTTTGGCCCACAAGCCAAAAGAAAGTGAACACCCACATATTTGATTTATTTAAAACCAACATAAATTGAGACAAATAGAGTTATGCAAAGAGTCACATACAGGGATGACACAGAAATTCAAATCAACCGAAAATCAACGGAAAACCAACCAAAAACCAACTCAAGCTGATTTTAGGTGACACAGATCCCTGTTGAAGCTGGTTCTCAAATCTCTAATACTTTGGCTAGAATTTTGCTCAATTTCAGTAGTATAAAACTTGCTATGTACCATAAGTGTTACTGTTTTGGAAAGGTTGTAAAATTTCCGAATTATCTCACTTCAATATTTAAAATTTGTAACTATACGAAATCTCTCGAAAATCTCTCAATTCGTTGTTGACGTTCAAAACCGCCCCGAGCAAGAGAGATGCCACCTAGTTTTGGAATCAATTTATCATAATTCGGAGTATTGAAAATGAAATTGTTTATTATGTCTAACGAACATAACAATATTATAATTTAAGTTAATATAGTTGCAGCTCTATGGAGTGGACAGTTTAGTGTAAATTACTGGGATCGACTTTGAAATAACGACAAAAATAAAATATTAATTTTAGAAAAGTTTTTTACGAACAATAGCAACTCTACGTCGTCGTTTTTTACTCCAACTAAATACTCTGAAAAATGAAATCTCTCAAAGCTCTGTGTCACCTACGGTTTGATTTAAGAGATTTGCAAACCAACTCGAGTCAAAATCTCTAGAGATTTCTGTGGCACCCCTGATAAATTTATTTATTTTTGCAATTTTTAGAACTTTGTATTTAATATATAAAACGGAGGAGTAGATCGTAGCTCGAGGATCATTAGCGACCGGAGCACAAACGAACAGAACGATCATGCAAGTGTGATTGCAAATATCAGGTTCGATCATTGATGCACGATTATAATCGATGATTATTTATAATTTGGGATGATTCAAACTGAATGTTCGCTTCCAGGTCTTGCGATCAATCATCAACGATCATCGAAGTGTGATCGAACATTTCTTACCCGTTGCAGCTATCTGTTAGTGTACCAATGATGACAATGATCATATTGATTATCATCTTCGAGTTGGAATTTGAATTGGAATTAGGCTGATCGAACAATATGTCATTTAAATGTTGTTGTTCAAGATGATTATTATTACTATTATGCTCAATGGGCAACCGTAGGTGCTGCCTCAATTCTGCGGTTAGCCCCTTGCCACTAGCCACTAGCCCCTTGTCACTTACCGCTTGCCCCTTGCCGAGTCGTAAACATTTATTGGTTACGGCTCATTTGGAAACGCACAAACAAATAAACAAACAGACTGAGAACCACCTGTCTCAGGCCAGTGGATCGGCGGATCGTTCGATAGCTGGATCGTGGATAGTTGTATCATAGTCGAATCATATGATCGTCTGATCGACAAATCGCCAGGCATCCTTTCACTTTTAATGAACTTAATGAACAGCCGCATAAATCATCGTTTGAAAACCCACAAATGTCGTATGGTTGTCGTGCTCATTAATAGGCACTAGGGGACACCATCGGGTGCCCTCGAGATGCCCCTACCCTTCATCAACGGGCTAGAGTAGCCGGTAGCGTTAGGTCCCAGTTCACGCTTCTTGCAAACGACAACATTGTGAATCGAATGCTATTAATCTATTGTCATGAAGTACCGGGAAATTAACTTGCCACATCATTTCTTAGATGCTATTCTTATTTTTTATTTTTTTTTTATTATTATTTTGTGTATCTCCCTTGCTTGATGGCTGCTCCCGTTGTGAGCCGCGGCTCAGCAGGTGCCACCAGGAAAAATACCAACTTATCAGCTTACGAGTTCTTCTTAATGACTTTTTCTCTATTTTATTTATTTATTTCGACTCCTAGTGCTTGTACCATAACAAGAGTAAGCTTATAATTAAAGCCACTAGACATAGAAGTAGAAATAATTCTAACTTTAGTTTCATATTAAATTTCTAACTTTTAGCTCATACCAAACTATGAGGGTTTAAACAAGGATCAATGTGAAATTCAACAAGTTTGTCCCATCTAAATCTAACTGACATATAAGTTACTCACCCGAATCCTGATTAAATCCAGTCCGAACTTTTTACTGAATAATTTTACGTATTTAATACCAAGCAATTAACTCAACCAGCAAAACTAGAAGTAATTTAAATAGATCTTAAGGAGATGGAACAAAACGGTGTCTTAGTTAGACTTCTGTCGATTCGTTATTTCAATTATTAGAACAGCTGTGGCAATAACAACAGCATTGGCCCTAAATACCAGGACAAAAGACCTGGAGAGGGAGTGAGATACACAAGGAGAACAGGAGCGATATAGAAGGACTCGGGGCGGCACAATGGCTGACAATGGGCCATTGTGGCAGCATCAAAAAGTGGGAAATGCGAGTGCCCTGCAATTGTTTGAGGCATGCCGCTTATCGGGCTTGTTAATCAGTTAACATCAGGCTCGCTGACTTTCCTCAATGCCCCCAACCCAAAGCCAGCAGAGTGCCGCTGTCCCTTCCACTTTTCCTGCCCAACCGGCTGCTGAAGTGTCTTATCGCGATTTGCAATTGCGCTTGCCTACCCTCTGCCTAGGGCCGAACTTGAACTTTGGTTTTGAGTTACTATCAATATGATGTACAGATTTGACACGTGATTGGAAAACATCAAAATCCAAGTAACTGGAGACTTTCCTTACAGCCTGCTGCCGTCATAGGGTTACCAGCCGTACAATACGAGTACTTAATGTTTATTCTTCAATTTGTTTAGCCCAGACCGCAGTTATGTGGCGTTTTCAGAAGCCATTAGTAGAGCACCCCATACATTATTTGAGATGCATTAAGTTGGAAATACCTTGAATTAAATATTGGTCATTGATAAAATACATAGTTGATACAAGTTCCAAATACGCATAACACATAATTTTGATTCTAGAGAACATAATCTTGAATTAAGACTAACTCTATAAATACTTTAAATGAGTAAGACAATTTTGTACTTAAGTTTGAAAACAAGAAGAAGTTAATGAAAGATATTTAAATTTTAAATATTTTTCAATCGCTTTGCTTAGAATTCTCAAATGGTTCGTGCTTGTCTGCTATGAGAAGCAGTTGGATTGGAACTGAGAAATTAACTCTACTTTTGACAGTATAATTTCCGTAGTCAGTTCACACACATCAGAAAGCCTTTAACAGCCACGCTGATGATTTGAATAATTTTATTAGACATGTTGTGTATTGTTTCAAGAACATTTTAAGACTTACAAATTAAGCTTACACTATTTTGATTTAGGTCTGCAGTATGCAAACTTGTAGATCAAGTATCATGTACTTATTTAAGTATATTTTTGTACACAATTATTGAGTTTAAAGGATTCAGAATAAGAATTCGTGTACTTACTTTAAGTATGCTTTGAACTCACTTTTAAGTTTGAAAATACTAAAATATTTTAATTTTTTAACTTAAGAAATCGCACTTAAAATAATATCGATATTATTGAATTTAATTATATTTAATCTTTGTGACAAATCCAGTTTGAAATGTGGGGCTTTAATTATGAAATACTTGTTATTTTTGCTCAGTTAGTTACATATTAAGTAAAACCATTAGCCAGCATCCTTATCTTAGACACAAACAAATATCAGTTATTTACTAAGCATAGTTATTTGCTAAATTTAGTTAGTTTTAGCTGAACCGAATATTTAGTAGCACTTGGCACACCTCTTGGTCCCGGTATGGATTGCGTACAACCCATATATGGTTATACTCTACACAATGGGCCAAGTTGAGTTGTATCGGGGCGTAAAGCGACATGTTCTTGTTCCACTTATCGATACGGCTCGCATACCACAAAACACACACATACACACTGTGCTAACTGGTACTGCCGATAGTGCTACTGGTCTCTGACAGTGTTGCCAGAATTTAAAGGGCTAAAAGAGCTAAATTAAAAATACAAAATTGTAATAGTATTATATTAATATTAATATTATACTAATAATATAATACAGATTAAAGTTTAGTTATTTAAAATCATGTCAATTGAATTATTATTATATCTCCGGCATCACTGAATTTTTGAAGCACGAAATCGATGTTGGCAACACTGGACTACGACTATCAGTTTGAGTTTTCAATGCGCGACAACTCATAAACTAGAAAATATTATCATATGCGCTCTCGCTCTGGCCAACAATTATGTAATAATCGATTTTTAACAACTTCATTAATATCTCCTTTGTAAATTTGTAAATCAATCGCTATGAAACTTGAAACAAATTGCTAAGCGTTTGTTATACTCCAATAATCTGTTAAGTTAAACTGTTCTTTCTGAAAATTTGAGCCTGTGATAGTTTTTTTTTTGATTTGAGTGGCTTGCGTATGGTATTCAGGGACCTATATTCTACATTTTAAGTTTCTAGCTCGTATAGCAGCTGAGATCGACGCGTTTATACAGACGGACGGACAGACAGTCGGATGGATGGACAGACAGACAGACGGATGGATGGACAGACAGACAGACGAATGGAAGGACAGACAGACAGACGGATGGATGGTCAGACAAACAGACAGACGGATGAATGGACAGACAGACAGACGGATGGATGAACAGACAGACGGATGGATGGACAGACAGACGGATGGATGGACAGACAGACGGATGGATGGACAGACAGACGGATGGATGGACAGACAGGCGGATGGATGAACAGACAGACGGATGGATGGACAGACAGACAGACGGATGGATGGACAGACAGACAGACGGTTGGATGGACAGACAGACAGACGGATGGATGGACAGACAGTCGGATAGATGGACAGGCAGACGGATGGATGGACAGACAGACAGACGAATGGATGGACAGACAGACAGACGAATGGATGGACAGACAGACAGACAGACGGATGGATAGACAAACAGACGGATGGATGGACAGACAGACAGTCGGATGGATGGACAGACAGATGGATGGATGGACAGACGGATGGATGTACAGACGGATGGATGGACAGACAGACAGACGGATGGAAGGACAGACAGACAGACGGATGGACAGACAGACGGACAGGTTTTAATCGACTCGGTTATTGATACAGATCAAAAATATATAATATGCTTTATATATTCGGAGATGCCTCCTTGTTACATACTGTTACATACAATTGCACAAGTTCATTATACCATTTGTTGCCCATGGTCACAGTGTATAATAAGTATAAGTATAATAAAGTACCAAAGTACCCAAGACTAAAGTGTGGCAAAATTTCGTATATTATATTATATTCTTGATCAGCATCTACAGCTGAGTCGATCACTGACGTGTTTAAGTTATACGAAATCAGTACAGGGTCTCTGATAGTCGGCTTCGACTTTAGCCCAGGGTACTCTACTACTATCGCCCCGACTGACTGGCTTGTTTTTCCTGTCAAATATTATCGATAGAGTATACTATAATCATTAATTTAAATTATCTAGATTTCCAGCTAATAGCAATAGCTCTTGCAATTACAAATTAGCTAGGTCTAGCTATAAAATAGTCATAGCTAAAGTGACAACACTGTTACCTGCACGGGCGCCTGTTACTTTGAACATTGCATTCCCAACCATTCTCAACCCATTGCATTGTTATTGTTATTGTTATGCCTGTAGTTGTTATTGTTGCTGTTGCGCTGTGTTTTGTGTGTTGTTGTTTCGTGTCGTGTTTATTTGCCGTAATATTTGGGTGTGTTGTTGTGAATGAATGTACGAGTTGAATTTGTTTGTTTTATGGCCGCATAAAATTTAATGCCGCATAAAGTTATCGGCTAACGAGCTCAATGGGCGCAACGACAACAGTTCTCGCGAACCGCCCTGTGTGTGCGTGTGCACGCATTTGGGGCACCCTGTACTATTCCCATCCTGAGTCCCCCTGCCAGCAGCACCCTCTGCTGTTCCGACATCCCAGCTCATCGTCGAACGTTTTGCGAGCAATTTTAATTTGCGATGCATTCTCATTGCTTTGCAGCTATTTTCAGGCAAGTTTTTAGCCTTTTTTTTTGTTTTGTTGCCCGTGCTATTTTTTTGTGCCTGGCGACTCGATTGGCGTGTTGTAATTTGAGCGTAATTCACGTAAACAACGAATTCCAGAGACACAGCCGAGACGCTGTTCGTGCCACAGTGTGGCACAGAGGCGTCGTCGCTTGAGAGGGGGGCGTGTCTTATTTGCCGTTCTTTTTGTTGGCAGCTGTAAGTGTCACTCCTGCAGGTTGATCATTGCTGCGTGAAACGCCTCTGGGCAATCGCTGGGCTGGGCAGTCAATTTGCTTGACACCTCACGTTCATCAATGAACAACAGAAGGTTGCCGCGTGCTTGTCTCCTGAATATTTCACTCAGTCAGTCATTCAGGCAGTCAGTCAGGCAGTCATTCAGGCAGTCATTCAGGCAGTCAGTCATTTGGTCCCGATGTCCTTAGCGACAACATATCAATCTGTAGCTGTCAATGTGTGCGTAATTATTCCAGCAATTTGTTGCTGTGCCAATTGCAACTGAATTCCAACAACCAACAATATCTCTCTCACTCTAAGTCTTCCCTCTCATACATTCTTCTTCCTCGTTGCAGCATCTCTTCATTCTCTGCAGCACTTCGCAGCCAATTCTCAATGTTATCACATTGTTCACATTTTCAGTGATTTTCGCTATTGGTGATTTCAAACAATAAACCAAATTACGCAATCAAAGAAACCTATATCTAACACTTTATCTATTCTTTTGTTAATATACCCTGTGCTCATTAAAAATTGACAAAAAAGGGTATAATGAATTTGTGTGAAAATATGTAACAGGCAGAAGGAGGAGGCATCTCCGACCCTATAAAGTATATACATATATTCATGATCAGTATCAATAGCCGAGTCGATTGACACCTGTCCGTCTGTCTGTCCGTCCGTCCGTCCGTCCGTCTGTATGAACGCGTGGATCTTAGCAACTATAAGAGCTAGAGTCTTCAAATTTGGAATGTAGATTCCTGAATACCATACGCAGATTAAGTTTATTTTCAATTTTCGATATCAAGCCACGTTTGTTTCAAAATTAGAAAAATCATCATAACATAAGCAATGTGAAAGCTAGAGACTTGAGATTTGGCACACATGATAAGAAACTTGGGCTTAATGTGCCCAGAAAATTTCATCGCGATGCCACGCCCCCTTCGCCCACAATTGAAAAAGCTGACAAGAGCAGTTTTATAGCTAGTTTTCTTAAATTACTTTTGTTTTAAGACCTTTACAAGATATCCTACTTAATTTAAAGTAGCTATAATATTATAACCACAAAAATATAAAGAATTCCATTAAATTGAAAATACTATTCTATGAAGACTTTCACAGGGTATCCTACTGTCTACTTTGTTTGCTTTACTTAACAGATGGTTTTTTTCTAGGAAAAAGATAGAGCAATCTTAAAGGAATACCTGAATATCTTAATTCATTATTTTATATGGGAATGGCGCCCAGACAATGTTGAGAAATCACATAACTCATCAAAGAGTGTGAACTACACAGTATTGTTTAATTTCTATCAGTATTTGATGGTGCACGTGTTTAGTTCGCCAGACTCTGTCAATTATTCCATTCTGATCAATGGACGTGACCATTCAAAATAACATTTCAGGACAGTTGCTTTCTTTTAGATCTGAACACACATCATAATTCTAAACCAGAATAAGGTAGTCAGCTATTTCACAGAAATTTAGAAATTTGCGAGAATCGTCTGAACTACCACCTCACAATTTGCAATTAAAGGTAAGGCTCATCATCTTGTTGCGTAACATCAAAAACCTAGACTCTTGAGTGGAACAAGACTGGCTGTGGAAGAGCTTATGAAGAACGCAACGATCATCAAGCAAAATTACAAAGGAGATGATAATAAAATTCCACATATTCCAATGCATTCAATGCACTTGTCAATTAATTAATAATAGCTGATGTAGAGTTAAATTAAATCAAATTTAAGGAAATGCGAAGTTCATCGGTACATCTAGTATGGAATAAAATCTCATACTCAAAGACTCGACTATAGTGTTCTTACAAAATAATTAGTATCTCTCTCGTAGTCAGCATCGACTGTAGCCTAGAGTAAGCTACTTACTTTTTTCCATTTTTTTTCTAGATTTATAGAGAGCTTTGATTTGTGATTTTGTAAATGGAAACAGCACCAACACCTTCCATCTTATTGCATTTGGATCTCTGAATTTTACTTTCATTCGTCTTCTTTGCTTCTTCCTCTATTTCTTTTTCGTATCTTCTCTCTTTATCTCTCTCTCTTGTCGTTTATTTTCTTTGGTTAACTGGAAGTTTAATATTAAAACTGCAATTACGCAAATAAAAACGCAATTTAGAAATTTCAACCGACACATTTGCATAAATTTCATTATTCTCTCTCATTCCCTAAAACGAATCTTTTCTGTTTCCTCCTTCTCTTCCTTGACTCTTCTTCCAACTTTATTAAAATACATTTCCAACTTGTGATCATAAAGCTGCGATTCCGAAATAGGGAATGTGTCTTACCCGAAGCACCCACAGGCGAATTTGTTTACCGAATTTGTTGTGTTCGACAAGAATTCGAATGTTTGAAGTTTTGTTCACGTAGATTAGAATTGTTTCTATTTTGCGACAAACTTTTGTCCTTTGTCTTTTACATACTCTCTCTCTCTCTTTTCATCTTCTACCTACATATTTATATAACTCTCTCATTTCACTTTTCTTCCTGATCTTCTCTCTTAAACTAGTGACGAAAGCATATTCAAGCCCCAAAATGACCGATATCAAATTTTGTGACGAACAAAATTTATTTTAATATATTAACTATTCTAATATAAAACTAGCTTTAAAACTGCTCTTGTAATCAGCTTTTTCCAATTCTGGGCACATTAATTCCAAATTTCTTACCATGTGTGCCAAATCTCAAGTCTCTAGCTTTAACATTGCTTATGTTATGATGATTTTTTTTAATTTTAAAACAAACAGGGCATGATATCGAAAATTGAAAATAAACTTAATCTGCGTATGGTATTCAGGAACCTACATTCCAAATTTGAAGTCTCTAGCTCTTATAGTTGCTGAGATCCACGCGTTCATACAGACGAACGGACGGACAGACAGACGGACAGGTGTCAATCGACTCGGCAATTGATACTGATCAAGAATATATATACTTTATAGGGTCGGAGATGCCTCCTCCCTCTGTCTCTCACATACATTCACACAAATTCGTTATACCCTTTTTAATGGGCACAGGGTATAAAAATGCGTGTTCAATTTTGGGTTATCCTAATGCTGCAATTACGTAAATACATAGGAACACGACTTAAGTATAAGTATTTCGACTGTATGCAGCTTGCTGATATTTCACACATTCCCCGTCACTCGATTCACCCCTCGACCGCACTTGCTTCTACTATTTAGCTCACCCTTTTCGTTGACAAACTGCGTTGTCAAGTGGCAATTCTGGAACCGTTTCGAGGAGCACTCCAAGTATTTCACTTCTTTTTTTATGTTACTTGTTGTGAAATGTGCGAAATTTATTGCCAGCAATTTGGTTGCATGTCATTGCAGGGCCGCGACTTGGCAATATTACGACGTTGCAATAATTAAAAGCGGAAACGCGCTGATAAATGGAACGCGTGCGAGCGTTGCGACATTTAGCATGCAGCATGCAGCATGCAGCAAGCGGCATGCAACGAGTCACGGGGGTGGGGGTGGTTATATCGGGGCTAAGTGGGGCAGGCGTAGGCTACTTTGGGCGTAGATCATTAGCGACTAATGCGCTAATCCATCAATTGTTTCGTTCCCGATCTTTTCGAATCAATTTGGACTTGGACTTGGTGTTGCTTTGAGAGAGTTGAAGTGGTGCAGCGGTTAATTGATGATGTGGACGTCATATATCAAAATAGCACCTGGTCGATCAAAAATACAGGTAGCCGCAGTTGGCCAGGTAGCACAAGCGGTCTCATATTGGGTCACTCGGCTTAGCTTAGCTTGTGGCAAAGGCACAAGACATAAGACACAAGGGGCACGCGCGAGAGTCATTTATCATGCAACAACTCGAAGTCGAACTCGAACTTAAACTCAACTCCGATCCCAACACTCAGCTCTAACTCCGACTCCAACTCCAACTCCGACCCCGACTGTGCGTACCTTTTATGTGGTTATTATGGGCGCCTTTTATATTGACATTTTGGCAACGCCCTCCCTCATTAACCAACAGCAGCCCCAACTAAGGTTAGCGACTAGTCCCACCCATTAAACCACGATTTTTATGGACTCTTCCTCTCGCTCGCACTTTCTCTTCCTTTCCTTATCTAGTAGTGCCGCTTGAAACGGTGCTTAAGTGGTTACACGATCCATAGAGATAACACCCAGAGAATGGGGTAGATGGTGGCAGAGGGGGAATTCCCACACAATCGACAACATTTGTTTTTAGTTGCGATTTGAATGCCGTTTTATGACTCTGGCGCCAGGTAGTCCGGCCAAGTCCGAAAGGGAGACTGGAGGATTGAGGGGTGCCTGTTGTTAGCCATAAAGATTTCATTATGGCTCATAAAGTTGCAGGACATATTTCAAAGTTAAAAATGCCCAAAATGAAGTCATAAAAAGCAAATAACAAAACGAAATTAAGTTGTTTCGAAACCATTCAAAGATCATTAAAAACTGGCGACAACCCGAAGATTACTTTTTGTTTTCCCCTGAAACAAAAAGAGAGCTTTGAATCGGTTCAAATCAATGTGGAATATTAGTTGCTGAGCATCTATCGAAAGAAATTGAAGCGTGAAAGCAAAATCCGAAGAGAATGCCAGCGGCTACAGCGCAAAAAAAAATCAGAAAGGGGTAAGACCTTAGACTTAAGACAGATCCTAAAGGTTTTAGCTGTTTCCTATGAACCCAGCGACAACGACAACGAGAACGAGACAAAAGCCATCTCACAACTGAATGTTGAAGTCTTGTTATCATTTAAATCCGCAGGCAACTCATCGATGTTTGTTTTTTATTCCCCTGAATGAAATCCAAAACCAAAATGCAGCAGCCTCCAGACACTTGCCGTGAGCGGTTGTATGGCCCCAATCCCCTGTGTCGAGCCCAACTTGGATTGCATACCCTGTAGTTTGCATACACAAGGAGGGTACATTCTTTAGCTTGATATGTTTAAGTCAAAGATCAAAGGGGAAAACCTGTTTATCAAACCATCGATCTTAATTTGATATAAATAATAAATAATATAAAACAACTTTGTCCAGTTCGAAGAACCCATGGAAAAGCCTCGAACCTAAGCGATATCTATTGTGATTGGCTTAGGCTTAAGCCACAATCATTAAGAAAGGGTATCTGTTAGTCAATCACTCTATCCGCTGTCTCGTTTAATCGTTCTTTGCTGGATTGCATCAAGCGTGAAAATACCGCGAAATTCCCTTTGTGTCTTCGCTCTTTGTATGGTTTCTCCCGCTTGTCTTTGCCGCTCTTCGGTTTCTATTCGAGCCGAAAATGATAATCGACTGCAGGCTTTATATTATTATTATTAATTTGTGTTCTCTTTCTGTTTTCGTATTTCTGTATTCTCTCAAAATTATCAAAATGTAAACAAAAAATAAGCGTTAACATGACAACAATGATGTCCTGTGGAGACTTTGAAATATTGTTATTATACCTTTTCCATTATGGCGCTGTCCAATTGATTGCCATCGTTGTTCCCTTTGTTGTTGTTGTTGTTATTATTATGGTTATTGTTATTTTTATTATCATTAGAGTTTACTGTGTTGCCCACAAATTGTGCGCGTGTCCGAGAACAATCTACAATTGATAATCATTTAACTCAATATGACAATTTCTACTGACTGAATTTTGGCATAATTCGTTGACTGTATGCATAGTGACCAATGAATGCGAATGAATGTTATGAATGTTGTAGATAACATTCGATGACATTCAAGTGCCATTCTCTACGAATCGAAGGCTTAGGTTCAGTGAAATACAGTTTCAGTAGTAATCTCCATTATCTTAGTAACGAGAATGTTGTACAGAGAAAAGAAATGATTCCATTAAGCTAGTTAGAAAATAATAAGATTATAAAAAAAACTATTTCTGAAGAGACTGCTTTCAGCTTTAAGAGAAATGTAAGCAAACCGAACATTCATTCTATGAATTTACATGTATCCCTCAGACTCACAGGATTTGAATAAAGTTCGTAAGATACACTTTCGATTAAAGTGCATATTTCAATTACTAGATGGAATACTTTTAACTAGCAATTCTCATCTATTCCATGAAAAGTTGCAAATGTAGAAAAAAATTGAATTTGAAATTCAGAAAAATCTTAAAGAAACTATTTCATATAATAGATCGCCATCTCCATCATAAATCTATCAACAGTTGCTAATGAGAATAACTTATCTGAAGATATATAGTTAGATTAGATATTAACATAAGCAAAATGGCAGAAAATGAATCCAGAGATGATTTTTCTTAATATAAATGCTTAAAGAGACTAATGCAATTGCTAGATTAAACTTAGTCCACGAACTGTTAACTGAAAAGTTAATATATATAAAACCAGGTGAAGATATTTAATACAATTTAACAAACCGAACAATCAATTTATTAACTTGGTAAGTATGATTCCTATGACTCAATTTAGAACAAACTATTTTATTCCAATCAATAAATTCAATTTCATCAAATACCTTCGATTTATTATAATAAAAGACACATATCTATGAATATACTTGACAATAATATATCTATACTAATGATTTGAATAATTAATATATCGTGGAGAATTTCACAAATGAAAGAGCTACTTATAACCAGTCGGAAAGGCTACAGTCGGTGTCGACTATGAAAGACTCTTTAATTATTCTTCAAAAAGGAAATAATAGTATAAACCTAAACAAATTTTTAAATAATGATTAAATTTTATATGAATATTAACAGAAAATTAATTTTGCCTCTGATAGCTTTCGAACTCCAGTGCCACACCGCAAGAGTTCGACACTCTAACCATTGCGTCCATAAAGCCATAATCGACTATCTGAGTAATTACCAGTTTCCTCGGAGTATTATCACCAAATTTGGTTACTCTAGCTCTTGTAGTCGCTGAGTTCTAGGTGTTTATTCAGCAAGACAGACGGACATGGTTATATCAACTCGGCTGTTGATGCTGACCGAGAACATATATACTTCATGGGGTCTACCAGACTTCTGTCGACCTGTTACGCACCTTTTTTTTGACAAACTTAATAGACCCTTATACTTTTCTAAAGTAAAGGGTCTAAAATCCAGTTAAATCTGGAACATTCTACACATTTATCTAGCGCTAATTGTGCACATTTATCTACGGTATTTCCAGTCTTTCCGGTGTCTCCAGTTCCGCCTCTGACTCCGGACACAAGTGTCAAAATGCACAACCTCATCAGTGTCAACAGTTTTAGCCATCTAATCAGAGATTAAAAAGCCGACCCCCTTTGAGCACTACGCCCACTGATTGTTTCCTTCCGTACTCTTAACGCTTCCTCATACTACTCCTGATTTTCCCCTTCTCTAGCCCTTCATCCCCCGTCATCCCTCACTTATGTAATGTTTGCGTTGTGTCAAAATGCAAAATTCAATTGCTTAGCCCTTTGTTATGCGCAGCAGGAGCTGAAGAGCTGAGATGAAAATGGGCAGGAGGAGAAGTAGGATGAGGACGAGTGTAGCAGTAATTTAGGAAAAATTGACATAAAAATCCATTTGTCAGCCCCTTCAGATTAAAATCAAGGATTTAAAGTGTAATTTGATTCATGGGTTAGGCAAGAGTCCTTTTGGCCAAGGGGAATGCGATCAAAAGAGCAAGCGTGACCCCAGAAAAATCACACAAAAACCAGAACACAGAACACACCAGCAGAAACCGGGAACCAGGAACCAGGCATGATTACAAGGACAACACCAATAAATGACAACAAACACACCCCCTGCAAACTAAATGGAAAGGGATGCTACAATATGGAATGGGATGGAATCGAATTGCTCGCATCATCATCGCCGGTTTGTATCTGGCCAGATCTAGAGAGCTGGAGCTCGAGCAGGAGCTGGTACTATTTTTGGGGTTGTTCTGATGAAACGGAAGAGTGATTTTAACGCGACTCCTGGCGGTCAGAAGGATGTGAGGCTGCGAGGATGCGAGGGTGCGCCGTCAGCTCGATTCTCCTGAGTGCTATTTTATGCTGAAGTGTGCCAGACACAGACCAACTCCCGTACCGTACCCCCAGCAGCCGATACCCGGTACGCCCAGCACCCACTAACCAGTACCAGTTCCTGCTGAGGAAGCGGCTGCGACGGGGACGGCGACGGCGCCGTCTTCGAGTGTAGTTAGTGAGTGTTTTTGGGGGAAGCGAGAGGGAAGAGTTTGTGCAACCGGTTGAGTCCATTAATCATTTTCTAATTTGTGGAATGCAGAGTGTGGCAGAGTGGAATGTCTCTCTGGCCCGGAGGGTCGTTCTGCTTGGTCCCCACGGGGAACTGGGTTACTTTTTCATATTGTTGCTGTTGCTTGTGTTGTTGTTGTGGTTGTTGTTGTAGCCACTGTTGTTGGGTTCTCTTGACACTCAAAATGAAATTTTCACATCTGTAATTTGTTAAGTGCGTTTGTTATTTCATAGAATTATTTCACTTTTATGGGTTAAGTGCTTTTTGAATTATGTTACTTGCCTCCGACATCCTTGGGGCTGCCTATGCGGCCTGTGCGGCTATTAGGCAACTCTGGCAGGAAATATGCGTAGACAGTTTACATAAATTAGTTGTCTGGGAATTGACTGGCTGGCCGGATTCTCCTTCCGCTTCCTTCCTCCTATGGGGATACTAATTATATTATAGCGGAACTTTATTTGAGCTGACTCCTATTTGCGGGTTACCTATGAACGATCCCAATGTGTCATTCTTAAGCTAACAAGTTTTATAGTTCGGACACAGCTTAATCTCGTAGATTTTCTTCTGTACTCATAGACGACGAAGGTTTCTAGTCACCTAATGAAGACTAGAGTCCTAAGATAGACTTTGTCCGGGACTTTCAGAGGATATTCTAATCCAAATCTCAACTGTCTTTGATGGACTTGAATGATACACTTTTAGGCGCTTTCCTTGAGTCCTAACTAGTCCTAAGGAAAAAACCCCACCCGAATCCCCGTTGTGTCGAACCACTTCCGCTTCCCAGTCGCACAGAGAGGATTCCCATTAAGGAACCTGACTTATTCGTCGAAATAAGAAAGCAGTCACATTCAAATCGGATCAGGGCATTCAACCCCATCGACTGGCAAGTGCTTGTCAAATGTTGCGTAGTTTCGAAGAGATACGAGCCGACGCACTTCCACATCATAAAATTCGCCCTTCAGCTGTACTTTAAGTTGATTTCGCTTGATTACTTCATTTGCGACAACAAAAGCAACAACAACAACTAATGGTAAAAATATTGTCATTGATTTAGCGACAAGTGAATATTTGCGCATTTGTGAGGTCTCCCGCTCCTGTCTCTGGGACTTCTGTTTGTCCTTACAAAGGACACTTCCGATTACCGATTGTCGAGGGTGTCATTTGGTAATTGTTACAAGCTGCCGCATATTTGGACAGCAAGCGACGCACTCAAAACAAACAAATGAGGCAAGTCGAGTCGAGAACAGGATCAACCCTCAACCCTGGCAGGACATCGTAATGGCACATCCTCAGCATTTGTAAGCGGATACACAGAAAAGACCACAAGACACACACTCACTCACACTCACTCACAGCAGATAGAAAGGATCAGACACAGCGGGGTAGAAGGCGGAGGAGTTGGAGGAACTACAAATGTCATTAGTTTACAGTTGTCTGATTTCATTTCCAATATTGTGATCGATGATGACATCGACTCTCGTGGCCAATGAAATGGCAACAACAAGGGAAATCCAATCTTATATAATATTTTCATTATTTTCAACTCAAGAACTCATTTCGTATAATCACATAAAGCTTTACTCAGTTAGTAGAGATTTCCCGCAATGACTTACTAACTTCAAGATGATTTCATTGCGACTGATAGAAACTCGATGTATATATAAAGATTGTAAACCTGCAACGTACTGGAAAAGGTTCAATTCAATGGCTCGAACCGTAGAGCAAGATCTCGGTATCAGTATCAAGAGCTGAATCGATATAGCCATTTCCTTCTGTCTTTACGAGCGCCTAGATCTAGATAGATTATTGGAATCCCATAAATCGGGAATTATTAAAGGTATCGTCTTGATTTTTGGCATATAGGACAAGTACCAAGGGCTTAATCCTGAAAATTTCATAGCGATCGAATAATGATCTCGGAAGTTATTCAAAACACATTATTACTCAGTGTCGGGACAATGGAATAAGAAGAGCACATTGACGTTAAAACGCACTATAGGGTAATTGGCCTTTTTAGGGAATCAAAGTATCAAGTTTTTTGAATTGTTTTTATACCCTGTGGGGGTATATTAAGTTTGTTAAAAATATGTAACGGGCAGAAGGAAGCATGGCCGACCCAATAAAGTATATATATTCTTGATCAGCATCAATAGCATAGTCGATATAGCCATGTCCGTCTGTCCGTCGGTCTGTCGGTCCGTCCGTATGAACGAAAGGATCTCAGAGATGGTAAGAGCTAGAAGCTTGAACTTGGTGTCCCAGCACTGAAAATTTTTGCAGGCAGATCAAGTTTATCTTTTTTTTTGGATGCCACGCCCTCTTTGCCCACAATTTAAGTAAAAGCTTATAAAGCAAGCAGTTTTGTAGCTCAAAAACCTCATACCAAGGGCAGTTCTGTAGCTAGAGACTTGAGATTTGGCACATATGATAAATATTTTGTGGTCAATGTGTCCAGAAAATTTTATCACGATGCCACGCCCCCCTTGCCTACAAAACGGAAAGGCTTATAACAAGAGCAATATTACAGTAAGAGACTTGAGATTTGGCACATATGATAAGAATCTTAGGGTCAATGTGTCCAGAAAATTTAATCGCGATGCCACGCCCCCTTCGCCCTCAAATTAAGTAAAACCTCATAAACCAAGCAGTTTTCTAGCTCAAAAACCTCATAACAAAAGCAGTTTTGTAGCTAGAGACTTGAGATTTGGCACACATGATGAGTATCTTGAGCTCGATTTGTCCAGAAAATTTTATCACGATGCCACGCCCCCTTCGCTTACAAATTAAAAAATAAAGAATTACTAGAGAATTTCATCTGGAGTGAATTTGAGCGGGTTCCTGTAGACCCACAGGGTATATTACGGTCGGGGTCCCGACTGTTCCGCTTGTTTAAAACTCAATTCGAATCGTAGGTTACCAAAATTGGTGTTTTTGGTAAATTACCTATTTACATCCGTAGTAGTCACCCCGTGGTTTTCCCTGGGTACCGATTATATTTTATTGATCGGATTTTAATTTAATCGGCAACAAATTTATTAAGGTTTATATATAAGGGTCTAAGTTTGTAACTACTTATTATTTCCTTTTTGAAGAATAAGTAAATGGTCTCTCGTGGTCGACTGCGACTGTAGAATATCGTTCCCTACTATCGCTTCCGCCCCTACTCTGCGTCTTTTTATACAGGAAGCAATTTCGACCCTATAAAGTATATATATTCTTGATCAGTATCAATAGCCGAGTCGATTGACACCTGTCCGTCTGTCTGTTCGTCCGTCTGTCCGTCCGTCCGTCTGTTTGAACGCGTGGATCTCAGCAACTATAAGAGCTAGAGACTTCAAATTTGAAATGTAGGTTCCTGAATACCATACGCAGATCAAGTTTATTTTCAATTTTCGATATCAAGTCCCGTTGGTTTTAAAATTAGAAAAATCATCATAACATAAGCAATGTTAAAGCTAGAGACTTGAGATTTGGCACACATGATAAAAAAGATTGGGCTTAATGTGTTCTGACAATTTCATCGCGATGCCCCGCCCCCTTCGCTCATAATTTGGAAAAGCTGATAACAAGAGCAGTTTAATAGCTAGAGATTTGAGATTTGGCACACATGGTAAGAATCCTACTCTCAATGTGCGCTACAAATTTCAGTACTATCGGATATTGAACTCAGAAGTTATTCATGAAACAAATTTATGTAGCGCAGCAGATGCGTCGCAGCGCAGTAGCAGCGCTGTCGCTGCGCCGCTGCGACTATATAACGAACGAAAAAACGCGTGGCACTGTGGCGCTAAACATAAACAATCAACAGCCGCAGTCCAGTGTTGCCAGACTATCGCAAGCTACCTACTCTGGATGCAAGCAAAATCGACTTCAAGCGATATATTTAAATCCCATTATGAAAATACTTTTCTTTAAAGACCTGCACAGGGTATCCTACTGTCGCGCGCGCTCGACTGATCGGCTTGTTATATATAAACATTATGACTATATCCTTGGCTATCCTACTTTTTCTCTGTTTTCCTTGGTTTCATTATTATACCCTTGCAAGGGTATTATAATTTTTCTCGAAATGTGTTTCGCTTGAAAGCACACAAGCACGACCCTATAAAGTACACATATAACCGATCGTATCGGGTCACAATATCATATAGCTGCCATAGGAAAGATCGGTTGAAAAGTGCATCAGGGTTCTGCATGTGTATGAAATCTTTGGCGTGCCAAAAATAACAAAGAAGACTGACCCACCCTACTGCCGTTGCTTCCTCGTCTCTCCGACTTCTTTTATTTCAAAATGGTTATTAATTAAATGGTTATATATCTGCTAGATTAAGTCTATATCTTAGACTTCTGCTTCACCTCTGCTTTGTAAATATTGTGCTTATCATTTCATTCTTTCTTTACTTTTATACATACTTTCCCATTGTTATCACATTTGAATATCATAGAATACATAACAAATATCCTTTATAATCACATTATATCTATTTTAAATTAGTTTTATATTTATCGCTGATTTGCTAATGCAAAAAGTAATTCAATTAATCTTTTATAACTTTCTCCATTCTCTATGTTTTCTATGTATTTATTTGGTACCTCAATAATGACTTTAAACTCATATTTTAATTATTCTTAATTCATTACAATCTTTCTGCTTTTTATATATTTAAAAAATAATAATTTATCAATCAAAATAATTTAATTTAATTTTCAAAAGCTATGACAAAAATGTCTGTGCTTATTCTCGTACCTTTTAGGTATTCCCTAGGTCTCCCAATTTATAGAAGTTTACAAATAATGTTGCAGAAATTCCTAACTATTTATTTCTCTACTTTTTTTAAAGGTAATGTTTCTACAGATAATCGCACAGCTTTAATCGCATAGAAACTAACCAGAAACTTGAGACTCTAAAGTGCTAACTGCGCTTTTATGTGGGGCAGACGCCGCTTGTTTGCTTCATCTTTATGATCTGATCCCCAAAATGGCCCTCAAATGAGCCACAACATGTTGCACCCGCCTACAGTCAGCTTTTGAAATATGAAAAACTGACGACATCTGTTAAAATTGTTGCTATTTCTGTTGTTGTTGTTGCTGTTGTTGTAGTTGTCTGCAACTGTTGCTGCTGTTGGGACAAGTAACGCCAACAACGGGCCGCCAGTCGATATGATTTGTGATTTACAACAGGTTTCAATTAACAAAAAGCCACTGCTTGGCCCCCGTACTACTCCTCCCATCCATTTTAAGATGGGCCGATAAGTTGAGGGAGTTTATACTCTAACGGCGGGTATAACGATATTGTTATTTAGTTGAAGAAATATCTGTAGATGAACTGATTACACTAGTTATTCTTTCTGAAATTAACAAGTTTTGATAATAATAAGTTTATTTATATAATTTGTTTAACTTGAATGTGCATATATTACATAAATAGTTAATATAGAGAATTTTGAATTATGATATTGAGTTTTTATTACAAATAAACAGTACTCTTAGTTTTTTTTATAAAATTTAAAATTCAATAAAATTGTATTACAAGTAACATTTATATGTTAAATTTCCTATAGGAACAATGGATAATAAGATTGATGGAAAACATTTTACAGATATCTTAGCATAATCAGCTCTTAATATTTTAAATTGATTTCAATACTGGTTTCTTTTAGACCCTGTTAATAGGGAAAACAAATCCAAAACAAATTAAAAGAGCAATTTCAAAAAGCTAGAACCTTGTGTTTTGCCACAGATCCGATGTGATCTGAAATTCTTAGAAGTTTCTCTTTAATTTGGCACTTATTTATCAAGATATAACTACCAGGTCTCTCACAGTCATGTTCTTTTGATTGTAACCTATCCTACTACCACCAAGTGTTCAATTCAAATGGAGAAAAGTTTCTAAAGAATATATTTAGATATAGTCTTACAGATTGGTATTGGTTAAAACTTGAGTTAAGTTCGGTACGTATATGAAACTTTGTCACTTTGACGATTCTCTTTAACTACGTATGTATAAGTATACCATTTCCTGTCGACTAGCTCTGTTGACGCAGGCAAGCTCGTTAAATTTGCCGAGCAAAGGCCGATCATGAGAACGAAGCAAAATTCTCTTATAGAATTAAATTATAAATGACATCTTTGGGATTCGAACTCAGTACCTCCCGCTCAAAACAGACGTAGAGTTCATCTCAAGCAGTATGACCATTGCGACCGCTAGAAAACTTACGTCTAATTCGGTACTTCTTATATATGCATTTTTTTTGTGAATTTTAATAAATCCCAATCACAAATTTGCCTGGCAAACTTTTTTGTATGGCAGCGGTTCATCTTTATGTCTTTGCTTTAACTCATTGCCTAGAAGACAACAGATCACTCTATAATAATTGTATATCCCTCATAGTAGTTGATTAACCTAAAGAAATGCTTTCAGTCACTTCAAAGCAAACCAAGTTATGGGCATTAAACACACTAGTTTCGCTTATGTTTTAAAAAAAAATTCAATTGAGACTGCGGTTAGGGTATATAATGTGTGGTTGCTCAAAACTAAATGCATTATCTAATAGATATATTTTAGTTTTTTTGCATTTGGGAAAGCGAGCAGCTGAGCGGCGTTGACAGACACATAAATAAAGGACGTTTAAGTATCAAGTAATGCTAGACGAATAGTTTGATTTCTGTTCGAGGGAGGAAGGGAGCAAGACTGTGTGAGGGGAACTATGTAAGTGGAGACGCTGCTACTGCGTCCCCGGGGGCAGCAGCAGCAGCAATGTCAAGCGGCAGTTGCAGTTGCCGTTGCCGGTTGCAGTTGCATTGAGCTGAGCGACTAATTGAAAACAAGGCGGCAACGCTGGCGGCATAAATTAGTGAAGTAGTCAAGTCAGCAGAAACAGAAGAAGAACAACAGCCAAGAGTGCCATTAAGTGGATTGAAGTGGTGGGGGCGGGGGACTCACTGAATGACTGAATGGCATCGTCTGATGGATTGTTAAATGTGTATAAAATGTTGCCGCCACATATTTCAATTAAAATGCGCAGCGATGCGACGCGACGACTGGACGACTCATCTCTATTTATCTCTCACTCTTTACCCCCAACTCTCTCTCTATCTCACTCTCTGTGTAATCTTTGGGCTCATTAAATTCAAATAGAATTTGGTTAAGACCAACATAATCCGCTCATAAACATTTATTTGTTGCCCACCTTTGACTTCCCGGGGTTTCCCCCTTTTTTTCCTTTCTCGCCGCCCGCTGCATTATAAATCACACACAGTTTGAAGGATTTGCCAGCTCGCAATGCCCACCAGTCCCCCTCAGTCACCCCCTCCTGTCTAATGCCAACACGTGATTCTGTAGCGCACTTAATACACGAAACGAATAGTCGCAGCCGAATCCAACAACTGGCCACTTTTTATACCAGTCAAAATCTAATTTCAAGCACCAGAGCACCCAGTAAACCCAGTTAAAATCAAGCTGGAGCTGGAGCTGGAATCTGGTCCCAAGGCCATGGTGACTTCGTCTGGATGTTCCACATCGTTTGCTTAACGATTTTCAGTGTCGGCGAAGTTGTTGCCCAACTTTTTGGACTCTGTACTTACTCTTACTTAAAACTACAAATAGCGAAATTTGTGTAATAGTCAGAAGAAGGCGTGGCAAACCCCATAAAGTGTATAGATATTCTGTCTGTTTGTATGAAGACTTAGATCTCAGACTCTTTAAAAGCTAGATATGCCAAAGTTTATATTTATTTTCTGAGTATCCTAAGCATATCAAGTATTTTTATCATTTTTTTCATCATTAACATTATTTAAATTATTATTTTGTTTTTATAAAATAATAACAACACGGTCTCTTGCAGTCGAGCTCACTCCACTGTAGCTTTTCCCACTAGCTCAGTTGTCAATTTGATGTCTTAATGCCAACCGTGTGCCGCACCCCACCCGAACCTATATCCAGAGTACCCCCCACCCTAAAGAGCCCTGTAACGAAACCCAGACGGAACCACCCTAGATGGCAGCATCATTCCACAGTTCAGTCGCCTTGGCATACAATTTTAATCAAATGGATTTGTTTCTATTTTCTATCTAATTTTCCCCAGTTCACCCCAAAAATAGATAGCACGAAACCTCTCACTCTCCCAATCCCCCTCCCAGCCAGCCAACCTGTGCAGACATTCGACATTTTCAAGAGGCGACAACAGGGCCATACGATTTATTAGCTTTTTTAGCTGAGCTCTCGAGGTATTAACTTGCCTAGGTGCAACAATATTTCACCATCTTCAAAGAATCGAATACTCTCAGAGTGAAGTCAAATGGGTTATGGACATATCGATCTGTAAAAGAAGTATTCAATTAATTTCCCTAAAATGGAACTGTTAATCGAAACAAAACCTTCTTTAAAGTATAATACCGGAATTCAAATCAATTCTTTATCCAGTCTCGAAAAAGGAAAGTTTGCACCGATTGCAACTTCTTTGGATTTTCCATTCATTGTATTGAAATATTACTTGAAATTTTACTATGCGATACTATTCGATATAACATTTCATCGGCAACAAATTTGTACTGATCTATAATAATTATATTATTATTATATATTATTAGAAGAAATTTATTGTAGTTTACAAATATTTTTAAAACTAAAACAACTTAGGTCATCCAGCTAAGAAAGCATAATACAAATTCAATTGCAGTGTCAAAGTTAAGAACTAAAATTAATTCAAGTTTTCTAATGTCTTACTTTTATAGCTATTAACAAGTTAAACTCATCTATTAGTCTCTCCATATTTAGTGATTACAATTGATCAACATTAAATGTCTTCAAATGTCGTTGATTTCCAGGAATAAATCCCGGCTTTGCTTTCGTGCCAAGAAAGTTTTTATTTAGGTAAAAGGTTCATTTTTTTGGGGATTGTCTTTTCGGTATCAGTATGAGGTATAATTATATTTTTTAAATGCAAAATGTTAAGGAACATAAAGGTATTAATAGTGATTGTGATAAAACGAAAGCACATTTACATTTACTAAAATTTTAAATATTAAGCAAAATTATAAACATAAATTATTCTTATTATTATTATATAATTAATTCGTTTGATAATTTCTTAATACTTAAATCAGCAACATGTTCAATGACTAATTTCTTTGCATTCATTTCAAGTTCATTGATTGAGATTTATTGTTAAGAATTGATTGTGAAAATAAAAATCAAGAGAAATACTATGATTTAGATGTATTTATACATTTTACGTAGTGTTTAGGTTTAGCATAAAAATTATAAAGTTAAGTGCTTTCAACGCCACTAATATCTGTATTCTCTATGAATTACGTTTATTCAGTTTGTTAAAAGTAAGTATGTAAGTTTTCAGATTTGGCTTTTTTGCACTTTTCAGTTTTCTCTCCAAGTAAAGTTTATGAAATGAATGACATTTAACTCAAGGGTCTGTAGTCTAGGAAGTTCATTATAATATTCAAATTTCCTGCAAAGAAGTGCAATGGAAAACGATTTGTTTCACCCCTTTTGTCGACAATGCGAAAATATAAAAATAAGGAAACACACTGATTAAAATAATCAATGAAAATCTGCAAATATCAGGGCGGAAGCGACAGTAGGGAATGGCCCTAAGCCAGTCTTCTTTGTAGTCTTATATGATATAGTCATCCGACGGACCTGTTCCAAGTCTCATCCAGATAGCTTTAAAACTGAGGGACTAGTTTGCATAGAAACAGACGGACAGATGAACATGACTATAACGACTCGGCTGTTGATGCAGATTAAGAATATATATAATTTATAGGAATATATATCCTTTCAGGCGTTACACATCTCGGGACAAAATTATAATACCCTCTGCAAGGGTATAAAAAAAGGTTATCCTTATACCCTTGCAGATCACTGTTTTACGTTTTCGACTAATCGTTGCTATGACACCCGTATGAGGATAATATAGTGATCCGATCCGGTCAGTTTCGACATATGGGTATTTCCACCAAAAGGTCCACCGAGACCAAAACATTCAAAGTGTTTAAAAACAACTTGTTTCATTATAAAAATAGGGTGTATAGTCGATATTTTAATAGGAAAGCAATGTAATTTAACTAATGTAACAAAATTTCGTCTTTATTCATAACCCATTTCGAAATATTGGGATACAACGTCGAACAAGTGAAACTTTTCTCATTTGGGCATTTCTAGTGTACATTTTGTTTTGATACAAATTCTCAGAATAAGTTATTATGCATTGTCTTATGGTACTCCAAATCTTTGAAAAGGTACAAAGAGTCAAAAAATAATGTATAAGAAAGTATGCGATTGCAAGTTACGATAATTTCGGCTTTTCATTATCGCATATTTCGGTGTCCCGTGCGACCGCGGCTTTATTTAATTTAAAAAAAACTAGAAATCATATTTGAGCAAAACTATAACCATTTTAAAGAGACATCAATGCATAACATTTATCAGAAATTTGCGTGAATATATTGCCCAAACTTTCGCTGAAATCTGAGATTAAATTGATCTCCAAAAAAACCACTTCTATTTTTGTCCCGTGTGAATGCCTTGATTTTTTGTAAAAATCTACAATACGAATAGTTCCTCAAAATCGACCTTAGCACCAATTATAGGGCTAATCAAGAACTACTTTTAATTGGAAAAATAATTTTGAAAATCCGTCTTACTTTGACCTTTTTACCACTTACAATGTGTACGATTGTCCCGTGCGACATCATGGAAATGCCCATATGTACTGTCTACTGAAAGAAGTCTGACCTGTTCCAAGTTTCATCCAGATAACTTCAAAACGTAGAGACTAATGTGTACATAAATATTATAAATGAATAGATGGACAGACGGACACGACAATATCGACTAAGCTCGTCATCCTGACCAGAAATATATATGTATAGACTTTATGTCACATTAATGTTAAGAAATTGCAAGAAATTGGTAATAATCTGCACTTTATTTGTATTTTGAATAGTCAGAAATTTACTCCAAAACCATTTATAGTTCAAAAATAAAATTATTATTGTTTTGCACAGATTTGAGAAACTTGTTTGCAGTCAACTGGTCACATTGTGTAATGAGGAAAAGTTAAAAAATCATATTTAATGCTTATTTAAGAACTTCATATATCAATCATTATTAATTATTATTTTTAGCTCAAAAAGAAACTATAAACAATTATTATTAATATTATCTCATAATTTATTCATTAGCAACGATAAGTAAAATAAACTTTTATTAAGTCAGATTAAAACATAATAATTAAAATGGATTTTTCATAAGAGTTTGTGAAAACTGTTTTGCATAAAAAAAATCAAAAAAAAAAAAAATAGAATTGTATTTTATATTCCCAAATAAAAGTATTCAAACACTTTTATTCAAAAAAGGTCTTCAATAAGTCAAAGGAAAGACTGGCAAAATAAATATTTATTTTAATTAGATAATGACAGATTTGATACGTTTTAGATTTATTACTCATTATTGCTTATGAATATAAAGACAATCTGATCATTTGGAGCCAGAGCGACACTATGATACCCTACAGTCGTAGCCGACTATGAGAGGACCTGAACTTATTCTGTAAAACTCATACACACGCGAGCAAACACGCCGCAAGCTTCGTACGTTGTAGCGTCTGCGTAAAACTGATTTTTAAATAACTTCCAAATTTATTATGCGATTGCGTGCGGTGCGTGGTAAATTTGTGGAAAAAATGTTTTTGATTAAGCTATAGACGAACCCACATACCAATTTTCGTGTCTCTAGCTCTTATAGTCTCTGAGATCTAAGTAATTATACAGACGGACGGACATTGCGTTATCGACTCCGCTGTTGATGCTGATCAAGAATATAAATACTTTATGGTGTCTGCCAGACTTTTTCTTACCAATTACGCAGAATTTATTAACCAAACTGATCCCAGTATTTAGTTTAGCACTCTGTCTAATCATAGCACATTAAAATCAAAATACTGGGCACACAGTTTATTAATCTTAGCTACGACACACACTAATGCAAAAGCTTTAACGCATTAAAAATGTAGCCTGAATGTATACTATGTTTTTATTAATACTCCATTCTTCAACCATAGCTAATAACACAACCGCAATTTAAAAAGCTCTCAAACAGTAATATTGCCACAACGTCAAGAACTACAACATCTGGCAACCTGGAAATTATTCAGTGGTCAATGTTGTAAAATGCACTTATATCGCTACGAAAATTTAAAAATCGTTGTTTTGCGTATATCGATATATCGATATGTACAACATAGGCAGGCCACTAACAGACCAACAACATTATAGCAATAACATGTTTCTATGTTAATATAACAGTTGGCAGTCGGTTTTTTATACTCGTTTGTTGCAGGCGTGCAGCTCGTCAATTTTTTTTTTATTTAATTATTTTCTTGACGCGCTTGAAATTCAATTGTGGTTCGTTCAACTGGCGCGAGGTGATTTTAAGTGTACTTCATAAAATCAGTTTACACATAAATTCTGCGTGAATCGTTGGCAAATCAAAAATTAAAAACAAAAGCATCAAAACGGCATTGAACAGCGTAAGAAAAGAAAAGTGAAAAGCAATTTTTCTGCTACGCTTGAGAACCGAAACGAAATACAACACAATTGTGAGACGCAGACGAAGACGAAGAAGCAAATAGCTGAAGAGAAGCAGAGAAAAGATCATGCGTGCTTGATGACGACAACGGTAGCGACAAATGCGGCAGGGGTAGGGGTTATAACTAGTGTCAAACAATGCAAGACAGACAACAACAAAAACAACAACAAGAGTAATAGCAACAAGCAACAAAACAACAAAAAGAAGAAAACGAGCATCAGCAGCGAAAGCAACAACACCAATACTATTTGTATTTCCACATAATTGACAACGAGCGCCTGCAAACCTGAGCATTTCACGAGAGCATAAAATAACAAAAACAGCAACAAGCACAAGAAACCAGAGAAGCCACAAGAGAGCAAGAAAATTAGACGAAGCAACAAATAAGATATACAACAAGAACGACGTTCAGCTGTGGCATCCGAAATATGTGTGTATGCACATGCATGTTTACATTAATCTGTGTGTTTGTTAGTACAAGTTTGTCTTGAAAGCTCTGGGCACGCTCAGCAAGTTTAAGCTTTCTGCAAATATCGAGCGAAGGAAGACGGAGAAAGGAGACTCTTTTTAAAACAGTGACAGTGTATTGGTGTAGATTTGTCTTAAAAGCTCTAGTTGTTGCTCTTCGTGAGCTTGAAGTTTAGGTTCGAAAGTAACGGTAGCAACACACACGCACACACCATGAAAAGCTTTTGGCTTTTGCTGCTGCTATTGCAGCTTATCAATATCACACACAGCCAGGAAGAGGAGTCTGTTGGAGGCACCACAACAACAACAACAACGGGATCGACCACAGCGGCCCCAACAGCCACCTCGGGTCGGCCGCCACCGCCGATCGTCACACTGAACAAGTGTTGCCACCAGGGTGAATTTTTGAATGTCACCACGCGAATGTGCATCGCAGGCGCCTCGGACCGGTGGGTGCCACTCGTGTATCTTGTGCAGCAGGGAAAATTCTTTGAGCCCGAGGGCGGCAAGCCGCGTTTCATTAAGTTCCGGCCAAATGTGCGGCCCAACTGCCAGGAGCAGAAGCGGCAGATGGAGCACTTTAGCACACGGCAGGCAAACGTGGTGCTCTTTCCCAATGGCACCATGTCGGTGCGGGAACGTGAAATTCGCGTGGAGCCAGTCAACTACTGTGTGGATCGAGATGTGGCACTGGTCTGCCTGGAAAATGAACCGCTCCCAGCGCAGCAGGAACGAATGCCCGGCAATGGGCAGCCGACTGATAATGCCCAGGCTGGACCCACTGCCACGTTGCGCATGCGCAAATGCTGTGGCAAGCGGGGCATCTACGACAGCAGCATCAAAAGCTGCACCTTGCAGACTCCCACCGACTCGAGCGGGCAGCTGCAGCTGGAGCCACAACTGCCTCCGGGCAGCTATCAAACCACCTACGGCCTGCCCGAGTGTCAGGGCAATGGCAGCGGCTACGCCATCGCCGGAGATTGGCATGAGGCGACTCTGAATCGCAGCAACGGCGCCTTGCAGATGGCGCACACGAATCTGAGTGCCCTGCAGTACTGCCTGGAGCACACGGTGCGACCGGGTGAGGTCAAGATCATTGCGTGCACTCAACACTTTACCCAGGACACCGGCAACTATGTGGACGATGGCAGTCTGCAGAAGGCCGTCCTGGATGTGGGAATCATCATCTCGATTGTATTCCTGGCTGCCACACTGGTGGCTGGCTACATGTTGCCAGCGGTGCATCATGCCCTCCACTGGCGTTGCCAAATCTACTATGTCTTCTGCCTGCTGCTGGGCAAGATTCTGCTGGCAATCGAGGAGCTGAGCACGTCCCTGGTTCCCGGTACGGTCAGCTGTCTCCTCTTGGCCATGGGCATGCAATTCTTCTTCCTGTCCGCCTTCTTCTGGCTCAACACGATGTGCTTTAACATCTGGTGGACATTTCGAGACTTCCGGCCCAGTTCCCTGGAACGCAACCAGGAGACACTGCGTCTGCGCCTTTACTCAGCCTATGCGTGGGGCGTTCCGCTTTTGATTTGCACAATCGCCGTTTGTGTGGATCAGCTGCCGGAGACTTCACTGTTGCGTCCAGGTTTCGGCCATTTGTTTTGCTGGTTCGACAATCGTTCCTTGGCCATTTTCGCCTACTTTTACGGACCGATCGGTCTGCTTCTTTGCGCCAACATCATGCTCTTCATCTCGACCACGCATCAACTGACTTGCGGGCTGTGGAAGCGAGACGACGTCAAGTCCACGTCGGAGAAGTCAGCACTGGGTCGGGTATGTCTAAAGCTGGTCGTTGTTATGGGGGTCACCTGGATTTGGGACATCATCTCGTGGCTGGTCGGTGGTCCCCATGATGTCTGGCTGGTCACGGATCTCATCAATGCGCTGCAGGGCGTCTTTATCTTCATTGTCGTCGGCTGCCAGCCGCAGGTGTGGACCGCCTGCAAGAGGATCTGTTGCCCCCGACTGACGCACGATATTACGAACACCACGAACGGTGTCCAGCACTCGAGCAGCTCCCAGGGATTGCCTTCTATGGCAGGCGGTGGCACCGAGTTCACCCAAAATACCTCTATGAATATAACGACTACAACCCTTGCCCCATCCAGTCCCAGTCTAGACGATGCCCCGCCAATTCCCCCAACTACCAGCAGCATTGCCACCTGTGCCGCAACAGCAACAACTACAAAAATACCGATGGAGACTATTTGCTAAGGTAAGTGTTGGCTCTAAATGATAAGATAATACTCTGTTTTGGGTAAATAAACAGGCGCAGGTAAGCCCGTAATCGAGATACACCTTAGATAAACACCTTCTCACACATAGTATTTGCCGAGATTGTTTCGAAGTTTACTCACTTTCTCCACGCGAGTTCAAGACAAACACTCTTGAAATCGAGAACTTGACACAACAGTTGATAATCCCAACTTAAACTGGATGCTTGTTGATTGTGTGAAGAGTTCTCAGATAAGATGTTTCACATTTCTACTGATCTTAAGCAACTCTAAACTAAACACCATGTTTACAACTTCATTTTTTATATAAAAACAGAACCCGTAATGATTACAATATTTAAAATATAAATTGTTTGTGGATTTTTATTAAGAAATTAAAAGAACTTTTTAAATTTTGATCTAAATATAAAAATTAATAGAATAAATTTAGGCAAAGAGCTGTTCCAGGAGGTGACAATCCCCCCTTATTAGTATCATTGAACGTTTCAAGCTTGTCCTCTATCTGCACCGCTAGAACCAGTTGAGAATTCTATGCTGTGTACCAAGCCTAGCTCCTTGTCCTTTTGCTAGTATTCTGTGTTTTGTTTATATTGTGTCATATCGACAATTAATTGACCTCGAGTCGACTAAAAATCTTATTTATAACAATTTAAGATAATAGTTATATTATGATTTCCTAATTATTATTATTTAGATCAAAGAATAAGAGACAAAATTAATTTGTATAATAAAAATTAAAAACAAGAGCTTTTCCTGTCTCCAAAAAAGGTATATGTACATATATAATCTTTCATTCATTCACGTCATTTTGAACAAGTTTGCTATTTTTCAACTCATATGTAACTCCTATATGCGATTCGTGGCAAGTTCTAAGCCGGCGTAGTAAACTGTGGTTAATTCTTAGTCATGATACCTTTTACCATGGTATTACTCACTTTGTCTGTGGTTTCTTCAGTTCGTTTACTTTGCAATTTACGTCGCAAAGCACAATGAATATGTAGTTACTAAGTAACATGACAAGTAACTATTGCAAAGAGAAGAAAGAATAGTGTAGACCACTGCTGGAGATTATTCCATATGCTGTCGATACCTATGGCTTCTTTTATTGTTGGTGTTTGATTGTGCCGCCATCTTGCCAAATCTGGGGATTTTTCAACACTGCTGGATAAGGCGCCGCGGCGCCTGACGAATGTTTTCGGCATGTTATGACTATTTGCTGTTGGTCCCAGTTCCATTGTTGGATTGTCCGTTCTTTCCATTTTCCAAATGGGTATTTTACACATTGCCGTGTTGCATGCATATGTATGTATATGTGTGTGTTTGCCCATTTTCTCGCATTGTTTAATTGCTTTACGGCCATGCGCCAAGTTAACAGTGTTGTCTTATACTTCGACTGTTTCTTCTTCTTACACTGTTGCGTTGCAAGCCACTTGAGAATGCCATAAAAATGTGAAATGTTTTTCACTGGAAAATATCGTCGACTCAGCAGTCGCCTAGACGCCGTTCGCTATTCGGACATTTCCTGTAGATTTCCACATGGCCATAAAATAATCAACGCAACCCTTGACACACACAGACACAGACACTGTGTGCGTGTGTGTTTGGTTGCTTGGCAGCCTCTTGATGCAACAAAACGAAATTCCGCTTGAAGCATTCGAGAAGCATATTAAATATGTAGTATACTATGTAATCCACATTTATAGAGCGATCGAACAAATGGACACACTGTGCGCACAGTCAGTGATAAGCAGCGACTTTTCCCACCTTACCCCAAAAACCCACCCCCATCTCCAATGACACATTGTAACAACACAAATGAAATTAAAATTGAAATCGAAATGAAAATGAAAATGAAAATAATACAAACTGCGTCATGGACTGCAGAAACAGATGGCGAGGTAAATGGAATACCAAGAGGTGGACAGGGGGGGAAATCGATCTGTTTACGATGCCAATAATCATCATCGATGCCCCCGATGACTGTGCATATGAGGTTGGTTTTACCAAAAATCTTTCAGACTAAACACCTCTCTCGCACCGCCCGCAGCTCTCCTCCTTCTCCTTCCACTGCCCATGGGCCATTAACGTGTTGTTACGCAAGCGAACTTTGGGCAATGCCAACGTCTCAAAAAAAAACAAAAAACGAAAAAAAACCCGGCTCAAAACTGTGCCGGGTCAAGTTGTGTTAACGTTATACATATTACAAGTGGCATATCTTCATACATATGCATTTACACACGCACACATACCGAATCACTCTGTCTTACCAAGCATATAGACACACACTACACACTCCACTCCACGCCACAGTGTAGCAGCAGCAACTCTTTCAACTCAGACCGAGACAGTGTGGCATAGAATATAGAATTCTTTAATTAACATGTCGCACAGTGTGACATTGCAGCGGAATGTGTTTATTAACTCATTTCGTGCTCAGAGTATATAAATAGAATCACAGTAGATCCAAAGGGATTGCATAATCTCAAATGATATGTTATTGGATCATTAAATTTATGATTATAAACGTACTTGGGAACATAGAAATAGAAAGAGAGTTTGCATAGTGTGAAAAATTGTTTACTAAAATTAAGATTAAAAACTTGTTTAAGAACAATCTACTTAATTAAAGAAATCCCTTAAAATTTTATTTCCCTCTCAAAATATGAATCATACTTAATTGTAATCTTAAATAACGTATGATATATAACTGCTTTTAACTCTTGTTACCTTCGGATTATCTAAGTAACTTCTAAGTTATTCTACAAAAATATATATTAAGCTCATAAATTCGTTTCAAATTGCACTTTCAAATCAAATTCTACAGAAATATAAAGCATATTTTTGGGATCATCTTAAAATTAAATAAGAATATAAAAAGACAAACGTCTTAAATTCAATATTGAGCGAAGAAAGAATGTTTCTATGTTGAGAAAATGTGAAATAGTTTATTTTTCTTGTCTTGTAACTCACCTAGGCACATTTGTTTGTCAATCGCGTATGTTTACTGTAATCTAAATGTTATTCCATTGTTTACTATTAGACTACTACTAGGAATATTTAAAGGTTGTCAGTTCTTTGTTTATCTTTGTTGGTGTTTACAAACAATTTTGCTAGATTTCATGATTTCCTTAGTCAAGTAGATTTTCAATTACTTAGACAAATTTGTATACAACATGTATTTCATGTATTTGCCCCACTGTGCATCCGCAAATGCGTGCAGTTTTTGTTCGCTTGTCTGTCTATTTCTGCCTGTCTGTCCACTTTGCTTGCCACAGCTGTCTGTGCCTCCGGTTGTGGCAGTTGCTTTGCAATTTCTTTTCTTTTGCATAATCCCAGGGCATCGTGTCACCGTCACGCTCAGCCGTGCAACTTGCAGCTTGCACTCGATCCACAGATCATGTCGATCCAATGGAGTTGCGAGCTCTATGGGATCGCAGAGGGGCAGACGGGGGAAAGGCGAACGGGAAATGGCATCTTTCGTCAACCGGTATGCGCATATCGACATGATTTCTTGTCAGAGCCAAAATGTGTGTATCTCATGGAAACGAATACGAATACGAATACAAAATGCGAACGCAAACGCGAATATGAATAAATACGAGTATCCGGAGTGCGAGTGTGGATCAGTACTTTCAGTGCTTCTTTTGTCAAATTAGCAAAACAGCAGAAATGCGAAACGTTCCACATTCACATAGATACACAAATACACAGAAACACACACACGAGGGCAGCTCATTAATTGAGTTTAGCGGCAATTTTAATTTTTACGTTCTGCAGTTTTTTTTCAACTTTTAATTGCAATGTGGCCCATTTACATTTTGCGCAATGCCCTTACAGAAGACATTATACTTTTACTGTCCATTAAACTTGACGTATCAGGATGAATGATAGAGATATCCGGACAGATCCGAGACTATCAGACAATTATATTCTTTCTTGATAAATAAATGCTTCTTGACTTTTGCATTTATATTTGGATTAAAGATAGAACTTACAAGATCATTGCAGAGCATTCAAACTTCGTTGTACTTTAGCGATTTGTGTTTTCCGTTTTTAATTTGCGACTCAACCACTTCGAGACTCGTCGAAGTTGCTCTGTCTTGTCTGTGCGAGGGTGGAATCAAATAAACAAATAAATACGCATATCAAGTAAATCATTTTCTTGGCTGCATTCAACAAGTTCGTTAGTTAATTTGTTTGCTGTATACATACATATATGCAAATACTAGTGACGAAAGCATATTCAAGCCCCAAGATTACATTTGATATTAAATATTGAGACGATATTTATTCAAATTCATAAAAGTAAAAATAATAGTATGACAGCAAGTAATAAAGTCTGCTTTAGTCACTTGTGTGGACTGTAAAGATGAGAAGGAATATGGAATATTAATGCTGTTTTTTATGGATAGTTAATTAAAACTAAGTATTGATAAATCAACAAAAGTATGAATACAAACAAAAATTAAATTAACTGTAGTTGACGTCCAACTGGCAAAACCTTGCCGTTTAAGTCACCTTAAAGGTCGGGTAGGGAATAGACCTCTTACGAGCAGGCTGCAATGTCTCAGCATTCTTTGGATGTATCTGCTAGTTTCTTTCAATCTGCTCTTCAACTGTATGCAGATTGAGGTCTATATGGAGTGTGGAATCGCGTACGTACCTGGAACAGTTGATTATCTCTCCTAGTGCACGATTCTGCAATACTTGGATATGTTTAAAGTTAGATTTAGCTGCGATTCCCCAAATCTGCACTCCATAAAGCCATATCGGCACATATATAGTCATTTTTCTTCTCAGCGGCAAGGTGCAACTTCTATTAATGATTAATAATCGCAGTTGTATTATCACTAAGTAAATCATATAGCTATCAAAGGAACGATCAATTTATTGATTGGTTTATTGAGATATCTCAATCAAAACTCACAGATTGTGTACTTGACAGTAGTCTTATACATATTGAAGACATTTAGTTAAAATCAGACGAAAATCGATATAGATTATATTATAATATATATAATGCAATTGATTTCTGTTTACTTATAATGGAAACATTCACTTGCAAAGTTAAAAGAAAACTAAAAGACTCTCTCAGAGAAAACTTTTATTGCTTATTTTTATACTTAAGCATAGTATCCAGTAGCTCGAAATTCTGTTTGAAAGGTATCAACTCCATATAAAAAAAAGAGTTGCAAAGTAGGCTAAAAAAAATTTTTGAGAGGCTGTTTTGATAGTCGGTATCCAGTACATCAAAACTTTGGGCGCTCAAAAAGTGACTGGCGATTTACAACACTGTTTCATAAACAGCTGTTGTTTTTTTCTGACAGGTTGGAAGATGAAAATTTTTCATCTTTCGACTAGTCAAAATACTTTTGAAGTCATGGCGGCAACAAACAAACAACACAAATGCAGAACTTAGATGTTGGAAAATCATAAAAAAATTACTTTAATTCAAGATGTTCAACAAAGACCCAAATTGTGGGACTTGACCGACAAAAAGCATTTTTACGGGATTTATTATTTTATTTTATTTATTATTTATTATTTGTTTGTTGTGCACAGCTGACGGAACAGTGTGACCACTCAACTTTTCAGGTTTTTTTTTTGGTAATTTTGGTGTTATGCTGTCACACTGTTTTCTGCCTGGCAGGCATTAAGAAAATCAAGCATTTTGAGAGCTTAAACTTTTTCGAGCTACTGGATACTATGCTTTAACTTTTAATGACAGTAAAAAATAGTTTGCTAACTTTTCCTTTTTGCAGTTAAATATTTTTTATTCTCTGTGGGGGTATATTAAGTTTGTTAAAAGTATGTAAAATGCAAAAGGAAGCCGCATTCATAAAATGTGTATATTAATTCTTGATCAGCATCAACAGACGAGTTGATATAGCTACATATTTTCGTCTGTCCCTCCGTATGAACGAACGGAGCTCATAGGTGGTAAGAGCTAGAAGCTTGAACTTGGTTTCCCAGCACTTTTAAGATTTCCAAGCAGATCAAGTTTATCTTCACAAAATAAGGAAAAGCTCATAACAAAAGCAGTTTTGTAGCTAGAGACTTGAGATTTGGCACACGTGATGAACATTTTTGGGGTCGATGTGTCCAGAAAATTTCATCTCGATGCCACGCCCCCTTCTCGCCCACAAATTAAAAAAACTAATTGTTAGAGAATTACATCGGAAGTGAATTCAGGCGGGGTCCTGTACTATCACAGGGTAGTCGGGGTCCGACTTTTTAGCTTGTTTACATTATTATAGATTAATAAATATATAACGTCAAAATGTCATTGTTTGACACCGCTAAGTTTACGAGCTACCCTCGCGTTCACGTTGATATGTCTGTAATCATTTGTTGCCCTTTTGTTTCTTAACATTTTGCAGATAACTGAGACGAGCGACAATGCGAAAGTAAGCCGAGTCCTACAACAACAACAACAACAGCAGCAGCAGCAGAAACAAGCACAACAACAATGACAATGAAACGGGCCGACAACAACAAGCAGCCGCACTTGCGCAATAGTAACCACAACAATAGCAATAACAACAACCACAACAACGGGTATATTCAACATTCAAGCACGCGCATTGACCGAGCGGCCAGCAACATTAACTGCCCAGCCCAGCTGGCCAAGCTTTTTTCTTAACGTAAGTGTATTGTGCAAGTGTATATCTGTTTGCATGTATGTATGTGCCGTATTTTCAAATCAGTTTTTAACCAACATCACAAAGACACGACAAAGACACGAACAAGTACACACATACATATATATGTGCTTATGTATGTACAGTGTACACACACACACACACAAGTATTTGGACAAAAAGGTTGCTCGAATTCCCATTCATTTATTTCTGATTTTAGGAAAGGAAATAATTGGGGAACAATTTATAATAGCGGGGAATTTGTTGTATACTATTTATTAGAACTAAAAATGAGACTATTCAAGTGTTTTGACAAGTTTTTGAGAATAGGATACTATTTTTAAAGTTAACTTAACTTAAAATTATTCTTGGCTAATTCAAAAACACTAAAAAAAAAAACAAACCAAGTAATGTGTTCCCAAGACAAGTGACCGTTTTGTCATTGTCATAGATATTCTAGTATTTAACCTGAGAAGCACAAAAGATGAAAAAACTTTTATAGTTAAAATAACGGTTCGCAATGCAATGCAATGTATAGGCGACATTGAGAGAGAGAGAGAAGGTGACCGAGGGAGAGCAAAAGCCGAGTTTAACATTCTAATTGAAAAGACAAGACAAGAGAGTCAGTGTTGCAAAACACTGCAAATGGAATGCAGTCTGCGTAGGCGGCAAGGAATGTACCACAACAACAAAATGGCAGACAAAGCGCTGCCATTGTTCAAAGACTTTCAAATGCCAATACACACTTATATAAATACTTACATACATGCATGCATATAAACACATCAATGTGCTTTCTAAGTGTGTGTGTGTGTATTTGTTTATGCAAACGTAAGCAGCACCAACAACAATAGCCGCAACATCAGCACCAGCGATAGTCACAAGGAATTTATTGTTGAGGCATTTTTTCTCAGTTAGGTTTTTATTATTTTTTTTCGTCTTCTTCTCTTCTTCTTCTGCTCTGCTATGTTTTGTTTTTAAGTGCCTCACGCTGCCGCTGCTGATGCTTGTCAGCCACAAAGCGTTTGAGTGTGAGAAATCGGCAACATTTAAATTAGCTGATTCTAATTTGGATTGCGGCTGGGCTGCATTTCACGTCATCGCACGTACCCATACATACATGCATAGATAATACACATGCATTCATCTATTTAGGTGTCCCTGTATTGGTATGTCGCTGTTTTCTGTCATTTCGATTGCTCAATAATTTTGGTATTTCTTTCCAGCATTTTTTTATGATCTTTTAAGTGGGGTTTTTTTCTTCGCTCGAGTGAAATAAATAAATTAAATACATTTTTGGATGTTTAAATTTTCAATTAGTATGTTTTCTAGTGTGTATATACAAACATTTATATGTATACATATAAAAAGTGGAAATGTGGTTTAGTTTGAGCCATATAGCCTTCAAAGTGTTGCTGAATGGAAGAGAGAGAGCGAAACTATTGATATAATATAAATCTAAATTACGTCATTTTCATTTAAAATTCATTATCTAGCTAAAGAATGTACATTTTTAGAACTTTAACTTAAAATGGGGCACTTTTGTATCGTTTGTGCCCAAATCTCAAGTCTATAGCTATAAAACTGATCTTGCTATGAACTTTTCTTCGATTTGTGAGCGAAGGGAGAGTGACAGCCGAAATGTAATATAAACTTGATCTACCTTAAATTATAAGGAATGCATTGAGATCAAGTTCACGGTTCTAGCTCTTACCATCTCTGAGATCCTTTCGATTATACGGACGGACGGACAGACAGACAAAGCTATTCATGGTGATCAAGAATATACATACATTATGGGGTCAGAAACGCTGCCTTCTGCCTGTTACAGGATATAAAGAGGGTAGCTCAATTAGCACTATACCCCTATTTCTTTTCGTCTAATTTTTATTTTTTGGTTGTAATTGAAGCAGTTTCAATCAAAAGTTCAAACAAACATATTTTTATATCACAGTCATATAATTAGAAACACATATAAATTCTGAAATCCAACTTGTTTAATGAATATTCAGTAATTTGAGCAAATGAAAAGACTACAGTCCATAGAATCCCACTCTGAGAGACCCTGTACGTATTCTGCCTGATATGGTATAATCGAGATCGACGCGTTCATACTACATTTTCATGAAACCATTACACCCTTTTCAATGGGCGGCACAGTGTTCAAAAACAATACATTTGACAAAAGAAATGAGACTTTCACAACGGTACTGTCGATAGTTCTGTAACTTTGCAACACTGCGAGGTAATCGTGTTTACTTCTACAAGAAATGATGGTCGTATAATTTGAAAGTTAATTGACTTTTTTTGATGTTCTTTCGTTTCCTTTGTTGTGTGGTCATGAGCTTAGTAGATACTATCTCTAATGATTCCCATTTGCCACATACTCTGAGTCTCTGAGTCTGACCATTAATTACTACGTTCTGTGTGGCTTTAGCATTGCTTTCATGTTCACCTTCAATATGTTTGACATGGGATCTAAAAGGCTTTGCGACTCAAATCTACTGGGATGAGTTTGCTGACAGTGTTTACTACACGTATTTTAGTAAATAAAAAAAAAAAAAAAAAAAAAAAGTTTTTAATCTGTATTTACGTCACCTCCTCGCTTGCTCCTTGCCTGATATATTCCCCAATTGTTGTGTTTGTGGCATCTGGCAAAACAAGAATCATGGCAGATTATTTGACTTAAATCTTTTGCGCATAATTTCCACTTAACTTTTAATCATTGATGTCTATTTGCAGTTCTATTTCTTGGAATGTGTTTTTAGCATTTTGTTTATGAAAGCTTAATTATTCTTAGTAAAAAGAACTTCAATGATTTGAGTCAAAATTGGAAGCTGATTCTTCCTGTGTTTGTTTCTTTATCAAACGACATAAATATTTGTACGTGAAATACTCTGCGTAACTTTTTCTTATATCATCATTTTTTTTAAAGAAATATACTGAAAATTTTCCCCATTTGATTACAATTTATAGATTTAGATATTAATTTTATACTTATTTCATAAACTTTAAGGTTTATAGAAACTTATTACACCTTATTATCTTAACTAAACAATCATAACTTAACAATACAAGTTAAATGGATTTTCACTGCGAATTTGCTAATTATTACAACGAAAGTTTCATCAGGTGACAATATTTATACAGCAAACTGTTATGTAGCATAACACAAATGTTAATGTAACAGTCGGATGTTAGTATAACAGCTGTTAAACTGAGCCGTTGCAAGCAAACAGCACGTGCTGTTGTTGTGTACAATTTTTAAGTGCATTTTTTTAAAATTTGTCATACTCTTCTAAGGCAAACAATTTGAATGACAAATTTGTTCTGGATATTGATAATTCGGGTTTTGTAATACGTGTAGGTAAATGTCGGTTGCTTTATTTTGTACTTGTTGAGTTAATACTCTGCAAAAACTAACAAGTTCTCTCAATTATACATTTTTGGTGAGAAACTTCAACTTTGGGAAGGTTTAACACAAAATCGAAGCATTTGTGAGTTTGTATGTCCATAATATGTGGTAGTCTCATAAATTCCGGTTTCAAAGTTAGTTAGACTTAATTCATTTAAACCAAACAAACATAGAGTTATTATTTTTAAGTTTCGTTTTATTGAAGATAATAAAAGGAACTTAAAAAATACACATATAACATATGTACTTTTAATAGGTTTTTTAATTTTCTGGTAGTATGAATAATGTTTAAACACTCCTCATCTACGCCAAATACTAAGTACTCAATGTCACATTGTTCGCATATCCGTCTAGTTTGGCATTGACATTACATCACTGTTGTCATTCCATACATCACATCACGGTATTGTAGTATCTGTAATCATTAAATTCTCTATTTACTTTTTGTACTCTGAGGGTTTTATTATTGTTTGTGTCTGGCGATAGCCCGAACTCCTTTTTGTTTTAGTTTAACCAAAAGATCGTGTGATGTAAATAAATGATCCAAAATAATAAAAACGTGGTCAAAAGGCCTGGGAATGTTGTCAACAAGTTAAAGGAGGAGTCGCTATCCGTAGAAAAGATCGGTTGAAAAGTGCATCAGGGTTCTGCAAGCGTATGAAATCTTTCAAAAAAGACCGGCTCTGAGCACCCTACTGTCGCTGCCGCCCCGACTCTTCGGCTTGTTTTTAGAAGATTTTCCGGGCAGTTCTCAAAGTTAACTAGTATCGGTACTGTAAAATAGTTGTAGTTCATTGGGAACATCTTGCGGCAAAGTTTTTACGCGACACTTGTTTCTTTGACTGCATTACAATGTTGGTCTAGTGAAATACAACACTTCGATCAATAAATTCCCGGCCTAACATATAAAAAAAACACTTTTCTCAAAACTATGTGGTCATTGTTTCCATCTAAAGTGATACATTCACTTATCCAACGCTTCTCGATATTTTCAATTCCCTTTATAAGAAAATGATGAAGCTTTGAGCTTAAAATGAGCTTTAGTTGCGGCTATTACTTCCTTCTTGGAGCGATATCTTTTTCCCTGAGGCATTTTCTTAAAATCTGCAAAACGCAAATTGTCTGAAGAATATGGAAATATATGGGTGCGGAAGCGACTCGAGTCGTAATTCGTTTAATTTGACCATCGTCTTCATTGACTTGTGTACCGGTGCATTGTCTTGGTGAACTAGTGGTTTTTTCTTCTTTCAGTCAATCGATCTAACAATTCCATATAGTAGTATTCGCTATTGACTGTTTTGCTTTTATCAATGTAGTCGATTTTGAGCAAAGTTTTTTCATAAAAATGTAAGGACACTCCCTGCTGATATCTTTATGGCCTCTGCTATATCCTTCAACTTCAGTTTGCTATCGTCCAGTAAGGTTTTCCGGATTTTGCTGTTGATTTCCAAGGTAACTGCCGTATTTGGCCGCCCAGAATGATTAGCGTCTTCGGTGTTGCAACAACCTCTTTCTAAATTCATTATACCAGTCGCAGATTGTTGATTTGCCAGAAGAAGATACACCCTAATGCCTATCAAGCCACTGTTTGGCTTTCACAAAATACAGTGTTTTATTAACAACCGATATTCTTGTTATTTCTATGGCCGATAAAAAGCTAAAAGTTTTATCACACTAAAATCGATCATTTGAATGCCAAATGTTCGATTGTTAAGGATATTTAATACCTTATAAGAGATGGAAATATCGAATGGCAAAACAAACTTTTTTGCCAACAGCACGCACCCCTAATATGTTAGTCCTGGGACTTATTGAGTGAAGTGGTACGCTATATCAAAAGTGCCGTGATTTGACCAAGTCTTCACAGAGTCTAAGTAACTGGCTACATTTTTAAACCTTGGCCATACTTGTATTTTAAACGATTGCTCTTATGTGAACTATATAATATAGTTACTCGAATTTGATCATATTTTGGCAAAGTGTTAATAAGTAGTTCGGTTCGTAAAGCTGGGAAGACAAAAAAAAATATAATTAGGAAAAGAAAGCCTTGCTTCTTTTCTCTTTTTCTAATGTAGATCATTTTATTCAATGTCAACAAAATTGGTTCAATTGCATAGATATTTCTTATGTATGATTTAAATACACGTTCTTGTTAACTAATTGTTTTTGTTTTTTCTTTCTTTCCAGTTCATTCGTCGTCTATGTGGACAGCACAAGTGGATCCTGGTTGGGAGCGGCGCTCTTTTCCAAAAATCTGATGATCTGGTTGTAAACACCAAAAGTTTATTTACTTAGGGCACGTCCGCTTGTGTGTGTGTGTGAGTGTGTGTGTGTTTGTGTACGTGTAATTGTGTGTGTGTGTGAGTGTATTGTTTTCAATACAGACGCGCATAAAAGCGCGCGTTTAATTAAACAAACATTGAGCTGGTTAATAGTTTACATTGATATGTATATATATTATATATATATATACATATGAACACAAACAACGGGCATACAAATAATAATAAAAATACACACATGCGTTTGCATTTACATTTATCATCAAAGTTCAACGCAACGAAACTGATCAAGGTTAAATGGCCTAAAAAGGCAACAACACATAAATGAATGAAAAAATAGAAACACAAAACGTAAACAGATAAAGAAGATGCCAATAAGAAAGCACGTTTAATTAACCGGACACACACACACAGAGAGAGAGAGACAGAGAGATCTGCCGTTAGTTTGTTAGCCCAACAGCGTTGCCAGACCTGCAGAAAATGCATGTAGACTTTACACTTATATATTTTATATATATTTGCAAAAAAAAAAACGCAGAAACTATAAACAGTACAATTATTAATTTTTTTTAATAACATTTTAATTTATTTGCCTTTGTGTATTTTTTTTTTTTTTAGTTATATTGTGCGTTTAACGTATGTTAAAAAAAAACAACAAAAAGAAAATGAGTTTTGAAAACCGACAAAAAAAAAACAATTAAAACAAATCAAAGAAGAACAACCTAATTTTATTTTAAGAGCATTGTATTATGATAGTTATTACTATACTTATTTGAATGTACTTCCAAAGTGTTCAGGCCAAAAGTAATTTTTCCCCATATTTGTCATATAACGAGAAGACGGCTCAAGAAATTTGTCTGTGTCCAATTGTGATTGTATATAATTAAAGTATATATATATGTATGTATTTTTGAAATCTTTTTCAAACAACCACAACGAATATGAAATTCTAACTGACTGAGGCAAAAGGCAGCGAATATGAATATACTAATTATGTATTTCTACTTCTTATACTACTATATATGTATGTAATATAAGCATATCGATAAGTATTCAGGCAAACTATTTTTGATACTACTGCAGTCAGCAATTAATTGTATATATATGTAAGTAGTATATATCTGTGTATTTTAATTGAACAATTGAAATTTCAAAACTCTACTCGATTACTACAATGCATCCGTGCATATATCATCATCCCATATACCTTATAAGCATGTATTATATCTGATCAACGAATATTGACTAAGTTTACATATAGGTTATAACAATATATAGATATATAGATAGTCTCTAGTTGGTAAAGAATGTTTTTTTTTTAACAAAAGAAATGCCCTATTTAACGCCTTGAAATGAAACTAATTAAGTATTCAATTCTTAGATCGAACAATTGAAAATGAAAAGTCTGCAGTCCTTTGGAAAACTTATTAGTCATCCGCACTCCCATCCAAAAGATATGATAGGGAAGTAATGTGAATATATATATTATATATATTTTTCGAATATCTTTTATAATAATTTATGGAGCGCGTTCCCAATCACTTTTCGAAGCGTGTGCGTTTTTTATTTTCTTTTCTTTTTACGTTATTTTAATTTATTGCGCACAACATTGAATGCGGAAAATGGTCTGAAAATGGGCAATTAAACGAAACCGAAACTGAAAACTCGGCAAACAATTTGTGCAGCCACACATTTTAAATTTTGCTGGATGTATTATCTAGTTTAATAAGATGTGTTACTACTGGCATCTATAATATGTATTTTATTTATATTTACCATTAATTATCTGCGTACAATAAAGTATGAAAAAACTTAAAGAAAATGTGTTTACTCAGCTTATTGGGTTTGGGATTCGGAGTCTAAAGACTTTTAGCCTAAATTTGGCATAAGTTGAAATTTGTCATCTTTCGCAGCGCTTTTGTATTTAAATGAGCTCCAGGTGTGGCAATTCTGTGACGTAATTAACCTTTATCGCATTGCGAACATTGCAAAAACCGGTTACAAAATGCTTCAAATGCTTCAGCAAGCGACATCATTTATAAAAATAAAGATTACTGTAATGCACCAATAAGAGGGAAAACAAAACTAGCATCAGTGTGTCGAAACTGACATACCCTATAAGGGTATAATGGTTATACATATAATACAGTAACGGAATTAAGACGATACGATGATACGAATGAGTTGATAGAGAATATAGTATATATGCTATGGGAACGGACAGTCTTTTAAGTGTTCTGTGTAGTTCTTGTGTATGTATTTGTGTATTTTTGTATATTTACATAAATTTTATATAAAAGAGCATAAACGATTGATTACCACATTAGATGTGCTGAAATGTGCAGTGAAAACAATATATAAAAAAAATACTAGTATATATAAAAGACAACACTTGACATGTTGATAACAAGAAATGCATCTACAATTTGATCTATGTACGCGTCACATACATATACAAGATACAACAAATAAGGCATATTCCCAATAATTTTGGGAATATGTTGTTAAGGCTGCCGACTAAATAATATAGATGTCGAGTGCCTCCACTAGCTAGTCAACATGATACTCGGTGCGATGCGGAGAGCCGCTCCGTTTCTCGGCCACAAATGCGCTGGATATGCCGGCGATGCTGGTGACACCGCGAAGTCCAGTACTCCGGAAATAGATAAGCAAATACTGTTCGCCATGACGTAGGTCGATGTCGTCGGCAAAATCGAGACGCACCAGCTCCTCGTTGGCCTCCTGCTGTCGACGAAGGCGCTGACGATTATGATGCTGATGACGACTACGTCGCTGCGGCGCCGGAGTTGGCGTCTCAAAGTAATCCCGCCCAGGATTCGAGTCGGAGGAATTTGGCGATTCTGCCTGATTCACATACTCATAGGCCACATACTCTGTTAAGCTGGCATAGTCTGTGGGATATACGGCGATCCAGTCCGTGGGGCCCTCCTCAAACTCCGGCTGCTTGCGATACTCCACGGTATTCTCCGAGCCTATGCTCCAAACGGCAAGCGCTGAGAAGTTGACACCTGGCGCACGGTAATTGGGGTAGAGTTTGATCGTAAAGTCACTGGTAACTGGTTTGTGATCGCTAATATTGTAGGCGGGATGCGATTTATATGAGCATTGTTCAATGGCCAACTGCAAGCCTGGCTGGCGGTTCAGCGGTTGCACCGCATACATAATACGATCCGTCCACGCCGGGCGACGTTTCATGTCGTACTCGGAGGTGCCCTCCTTGAACTTGAATGTGGGTGGAAAGGCGGGCAGTCTCTCGTGCAGCACTTGGAACGCCTGCTGCGACTTTTCCCGCACCTGGTACAACTGGTCGCGCTTTATGAGTGCTTCGAGCTTTTGGTCATCCCGACACGCATCACGCACTTCGGTCGCCGAGTCACTGCCCTCCAGTCGAAAGTTGAGATCGCCAAACCAAAAGACATAATCATGATCATAGATCTCTCGATATCGTTTCACATGATAATGATGATTCTCGAGTATCTGCTTGTAGTCTTCAATGCGCTCGTCCAGCTGATGATCGTGGGCAGCCAAATGGGCCACGACAAAGGAAAGACCGCAGCCATAGAGCGTGAAGCGAACGCTCACAGCTCCCTTATTGCCCCAAATGCCACCAAATCCGGTGCGTGTAAACTCCGCTTCCATGTCTTTAATATGCTCGATATGCGGACGCCGCACAAACATTGTCAGCAGCAAGCCCTGCATCTGTTCCGTCTTCACGGCCACATAGTTGTAGAAGCGCAGCAGCTTCTTGGCTTTGTGCGTCCACGGATCCTCCTTGAACAGACCCAACACCTGTTGCTGCGGCTGTGCGTTCACCTCCTGCAAGCCAATCGCATAAATGTCCGGCAGATATTCGGCCGCATCCCCACTGGCATCGTCGTGCAGGCCCAGCAGTTGGCGCAACGAGATGTTATCTGGGAACCGACTGCCCACATTCCAGGTGACCACATAGACGCGATACGTCTCCAGGTGTTGGCGTGCATTCGACTCCGCTTTGGCCGAGGCTGACGTCGCTGGTGTTTCTGTGTTGCTACTCATGCTTGCTGTCGAACAAACACACACGCGCACATACAAAACAAATAACTTGTTAGTATCTCATCCGTATGGCTGCAAGCATATTGTTACTTACACACTTTAATTAGTTGTTGTTGCTGTCTTCACCGTTAACAATTGGATGTCGTAATTGGCTATCGGTCTGTATGCTTTATTGGTGCAATTGTTGTTCGATTAGCGTTAGTTTCTTGGGTCTGCTATGAAATAATCAGCGAACAGTCGTATTGACGCACAGTGCATAGTAAATAAAAAGTAAGCACCACAAGAGCCCGTTTTTGAAAAGGAAGGCCGATTTCGTCATAAACAGCTGTTTTGTGTACACCCAACTATCGCTGTCGCTGGTCGATGGTCGATTCATCGATAAGTGTAGTGTACTGGGATGCCAGATATTGTGAACATTATTCATTGCTTGTGCTACGAAACAGCTGTGCAACACTGTCGTCAGTTTTGGGTTTGTTTTTGTTTTTGTGACACACATTTTTTGTTTTATTGATGCACAATTGATAAGCGCCAATAAAGTACATACATACACTGATACTGATATACATACATACAAATCAATTCTGCAATGAACAGACGATTGGCGTTTACGATTAATTGAATATAAACCGCCGATACACGGCGTTACGGCCACGGAATAAAAGGCGAGCAAAAACTAAAAACAAAAACTATTTCTTTTTTGGTTCTGATTTGTAGTTTTCTTCTTTCACAAGACGTTGACGACGTTGGCAACCGTTGCCGTTGTTTGTTGTTGTCGCTGCTGGTATTGTTTGTGGTTGCTGTTGTGTTATGTAAAATGATCAAAAGCCAAATGTGCGCCCAGCATCCTTGAGATAATATCAAGCGTGTTGCCAACGAGCAACTGGATTTCGCACTGCGATCAGAAAGTCACGCGATCTGTGTGAGCTTACAATTTTCACTTTAGCATCTCACAAATAATTTGGCCAGCCCCCAATTGGATGTGTATCTCTGTGTGTGTGTGTGTTTGCATTCGTTTGCATCGTATTATGCAGTCAAATAAACTAATGAAATTAATAAAGCCAATCATGTTGTTCACTCTACAGCTAAGAAATGCCACCGCAACAGGCAGTCGCACCTGCAGCAGCAGCCGCCTCTGCCGTCACCGCAGCCAGTGTGCCCAGTCCCGATGCCAACGCAGCAACGTCGGCGGCCGCAGGAGCGGCGTCGTCAGCAGCCAACAATAACAACAGCCCCGCGTCCAGTGGACGCCACCAGCTGCGACCGGTGAAATATGATTACGCGGACTCGTTCGCCTGCACTTATGTCGTCTCGGTTGTTGCCGCATCCATAGCCGAGTTGGCCACATATCCACTGGATCTCACCAAGACCCGACTGCAGATCCAAGGCGAGGCGGCCAGTATGGCCAGCGCTTCAAAGACAAATGTGAGCAATTCGGCATTTTTTTGTATTTGGTCTTAACCGCTAATAATTGTGAACTTTTGCTGTTGTTATTGTGACGGTATCTCATGCATGCTAGCTTTGTAACCGGCTTCTAATTGTTGTACCCTTGCAGTAACCTAATAACACATCATCTTTTAACTTGACTTACTCCAATCACATCCTGGCACATACCCGAAAAACGTTGCATAATGCTGCGAATAGTAGTAGTTAATTAGAGTCTCTTTATTACTTCGTCTATTTCCTTATTGGATTAGCCTTATATCCGGCAATGTTGAATAATTAACAGAGTTTATACCAATGTCTGTAACAAGCAGAAGATGGCATCTCCGACCTTAAAAAGTATATACATATATATTCTTGATAAGTAATCAAAAGTCGAACCAATAAAGCCATGTCCGTATGAACACACCTGCATCTCAGAGACTGTAAGAGCTAGAGCGACCAAATTTGGTGACAATACTCCTATAGTGTGCAGGCAGATCCAGTTTAACCCCCTTTCGCATCTTCAACTCGAATAAAATCTATTTTCAATAGCAAATTTAAAGCTACAGCTTTTAGATCTGACACACATGATTAGAGACCCACAACGGACGTTAACTGAAAATTTCATTACAATTGGTTTATATAAACAGTAGATATTAAATTTAATACTATTTGATCGGCATACAACAGTCGAGCACACTCGACTGTAGCCTTTCCGACTGGTTTTTTACCTGCTCTCAGGTGGTTTTGAATATTTTAGCAGCCTTTTTCGTTATTTGCCACTACTACACATTTTTGACTGTAAATGCAACGCTTTCACAAATTTAAATCGGTTCCATTTTCCGCTTCAGTTTATTTCCATTTGATCTTTAATATTTATCCCAACGATCCTCTCAACAATTGTAATTGTAGATTCTGCCAGAAAACTGATCGCTTCGGTGATCCGAAGATAACTTCAGCTTTGTTGCTTTTAATTGTTGTTGAAACAAGATTAACATTACTGAATTATTTTGGTCAGCAATTTCCGTTATCAACTAAAAGATAAGCTCTAATATTTGTACAGTTCTCAGCTTGAAGTTTTTTCTTTCTTTTTTTTTGGGGTGTGTCCAAGTACCCGATGGAATAGTTATAGAGATTAAGATCAGGTGATTATGATTCATGATGTAGTTGTCAACGCCATCACCTATCAACTTACCAACCATTTACCCACACTGCTCCCCCCAACCAAAAGCTTCATGACCCCCCAGATTATCATTCTTCCATCTCTCTGTGCGTGTTTAAATGTGAATCTTGTTACCATGCTCAATGCATACACAACTGTATGCATAGTATAGGTATATATGTTCTATTATGAACTACATCTTATGTAACCACCAACCCCCCCCATTACCAGATGCAATATCGCGGCATGGTCGCCACCGCCTTTGGCATTGTACGCGAGGAGGGCGCTCTCAAATTGTGGCAGGGCGTGACGCCGGCGCTCTACAGACACGTCGTCTATAGGTGGGCAAAACTCAACATCTAATCATGTACAAAACACACGTTCGTGTGATTACAAGTAGCATCCCAGATTAGCAATACTGGACTGCGATTGCCAGCGCCATAAAAGGCCTCTAAGTAAACTGCCAAGCAGCCAACTAATCTCGTCTCCTCCTCGACAGTGGCGTGCGCATCTGCAGCTATGACCTGATGCGCAAGGAGTTTACGCAGAACGGCACCCAGGCTTTGCCCGTGTGGAAGTCGGCGCTGTGTGGCGTCACTGCAGGTGCTGTTGCTCAATGGCTGGCCTCTCCCGCCGATCTGGTTAAGGTGCAAATACAAATGGAGGGACGACGACGTCTGGCGGGCGAAGCACCGCGCGTCCATGGAGCGGCGCATGCGTTCCGGCAGATAGTTAATCGCGGTGGCGTCAAAGGTCTGTGGAAGGGCAGCATACCGAATGTGCAGAGAGCTGCGCTGGTGAATCTGGGCGATCTAACTACCTATGACACCATCAAACACCTGATCATGAATCGCCTCCAAATGCCCGATTGTCATACGGTCCATGTGCTGGCCTCCGTCTGCGCAGGTTTCGTGGCGGCCATCATGGGTACTCCGGCGGATGTTGTCAAGACGCGCATAATGAATCAGCCCACCGACGAGCTGGGACGGTACGTAAATGAGACAACTTGGGTTTAATCTCATGCTGATTCAAATTTCTTGATTCCCGTGCAGTGGTTTGCTCTATCGCGGCTCCGTGGATTGCTTGCGCCAGACTGTGGGCAAGGAGGGATTCGTGGCGCTATACAAGGGATTCCTGCCCTGCTGGATACGCATGGCGCCCTGGTCGCTCACCTTCTGGCTATCCTTTGAGCAGATACGCAAAATGATTGGAGCCTCCAGTTATTGATTCGTTAGCTGATAAGTCAACCTAACCAGAAATTTAGCGATCGCAAGTTAAGAAGACGGAGAATCAAAACAAATTGCAATCGATATTTTAAAAAGAATACAAAAAGAAAGTGTGTTAATTCTACATTGCCTTGTGTGGCAAAGTAAACAAGTGCTATTATAATAGTACAACTATCCCAAGACTGTTTCCATCACAGCACAAACCTCATTCTCTTGAAGCTAGCCCCCTACTGATCCTTACGTTGTCTATGAGATATACTATGTGCGTTAGACGTGTGAAAGGATTTACAATACTCACGAAACGTAATGAAGGTCCCTCTGAGGATTAATTTTGAACAGGAATACGGAACAAGGCTACTTAATCTGTAGAACCAGATGGACGAGGGATCTTAGACTGAGAACATGCTCGATAAAGTTGTTTGGTATATGTACGTTATTGTTTATATCATAAAAAGAGTTAACTGATTTTACCTCGGCTTATATTACAATTATAACTCACTTTTGCTGAAGAACGGGCTTAAACTGATTTCTTCAAGAATTTAGTTTTTTACAGGGTAAAAATCAAAGCGATAGTTCGCCCAATTGAAGAGTAAACTGTCTATATGTATGTATGTATGTATTTAATCGACCACACCTTGTATCAAAAATCAAAAAAAAATAAAAGAAGCAATTAATAAAAGCTGGAAATATATTTAACTGCCATAGCTTATATTTAAAATGTTATCGTTCTCAAGTAGAATAAGCTAAGCATCGATAAATGACGAAAATACAACTCGTCAATCGACTTCTGCTGCAAGTGGAAGACCGTCTTGGTAATTTTCGTTATTGCACGTTTTGGTCACACTGCCACAGACGGGCATCATTTCATGTAGCGTATTTAAGTGCAAATACAATAAACATTTTTAATACAGTCCAAAATGCTATTCAAATCAGTTATACCGCTTGCCATTTTCGCGTTAAGCTTGTCACCATTTTTGGCAGCAGCAGCGACCGATGAGGAGCAAAAGCAAACAGACGAAAAGCCGTTTGCCGTCGAACTGGACCCGGAAACATTTGACGAGGTCATCGGTGCCGGCAATGTCTTTGTGAAGTTCTTTGCGCCATGGTAAGCTAAATTGCAAAACGTAGTATTCAAAATTTGGCATGTCTGCAAAATTAGCTGGGTTTATCGGCCATGGCCGGCAAACAGTTAGAATTTCACTTAAACAAATTTCTCATTAACGTAGCCACGCAATCTTTGAAACATCTGTACATACATGCATACATGTCTGTATGTCAATTTATACATTCATATGAACACATGTGTACAAACATATTTCCTTGTTGACACACATAACATAATAATTAAGTATGGTATTGTACATTGTTTCGGCAGCAACAGCTGCTGTTTCATTGTCATTGACGTAGCCTCTATTTCATATTTTTTTTGTGAAATAGAACACGTCTTTTGATAAGGACGTTCCAAACGGTCAAAGGGGCTTTGTTTGAGAAAAGTCAAGAACCACAATTGATTGACAAATACTACATGAGTATGTACACATCCAATCTACACACACACACACACACACACACACTAATACATGTACTAAGTTGAGCGCTGACCGGCAAGCGTCTCGTCTTATCAATTTACAATATAATACCATATATCATGTACTACGACACAAGCTCTTTGAATTTCAATTGTCGACATGACAACACGTCAAATCTATTTCATATCCAATAAAGTTTCACTTTACTTAAACCCCTTCTCAAAGTGGGAAAGTATAGTACGTGTCCAAATATTCAACATGCAGGCAAATCACATATATTTAACCTCATGGCTAATTCATTAGCTTGAGTTATAAGCTTACTCTTTGACTTGCGAAATGCTTCTTTCATATCACATTTAAACTGCTGATTGCTTTTACTGATTTATAAGAAAGGGCTTATCTAAATCTATATTATCTATTATTGTTGACATTTGTAGGTGTGGTCATTGCAAGCGATTGCATCCACTGTGGGAGCAACTGGCGGAAATAATGAATATCGATGATCCCAAGGTGACGATTGCTAAGGTGGATTGTACCAAGCATCAAACGCTCTGTGCCGATCATCAGGTGACTGGCTATCCAACCCTGCGTCTCTTCAAGCTCGGCGAGAAGGAGTCGGTTAAGTTTAAGGGCACACGGGATTTGCCAGCGATAACTGACTTCATTAACCAAGAGCTTAACACACCCGCCGAGGAGGATTTGAGTGAACAGAATGCTCTGGATGGTGCAGAAATAAATCCCAATGCTGGCAAAGTTGTTGATCTGACTGAGGATACGTTTGCCAAGCATGTGTCCAGTGGCAATCACTTTGTTAAATTCTTTGCACCCTGGTGCAGTCATTGCCAGGTAATAAACCAGATATTGTATATCTGATTAATTCACTAATTTATATACTTTATGGTTACAGCGTCTGGCGCCCACCTGGGATGAATTGGCAAAGGAACTCATCAAAGAGACATCTGCAACGATTTCCAAAGTCGACTGCACACAATATCGTTCCATATGCCAGGACTTTGAGGTGAAAGGCTATCCCACATTGCTGTGGATTGAAGATGGCAAGAAGATCGAAAAATACGCAGGCGCCCGCGATATGGAAACTCTGAAGGGCTATGTTGAGAAAATGATTGGTACGCCCAGTGGCAACAACGACCTAAATGATGCGGCAAAAGACGCGAAAGATGAGGCTAAAAAGCAAATTGTGCTGCAGTTGAATGGCATTACAGAATTCGAGAAGGCAATTGCCGAGGGCATTGCGTTTATTAAATTCTATGCTCCATGGTGTGGTCATTGCCAGAAGCTGCAGCCAACTTGGGAGCAGCTGGCAACTGATACGGTATCCAGCGATTCCGGCATTGTTGTAGGCAAGGTGGATTGCACATCGCCGGAGAACAAACAAATCTGCATAGACCAGCAAGTCGAGGGCTATCCAACGCTGTTCCTCTACAAGAATGGCAAGCGTCAGAATGAGTACGAGGGCAGTCGCTCATTGCCGGAACTGCAGGCATATATTAAGAAATTCATCGGACATGACGAACTCTGAAATGTGTCGAGTCATCAAATGAAGAACAAAATCACAAGCATATACGAATGTCATCGCCAAAGTAACATAATTTCTCTATGTTCGTCGAGCCAGCTCCTCTTTCAGCCCCTGTGAGGATATTGGTTGATAGTCGTGCCATTTGGAACGAATAGTCATCCATTTAAAAAAACAAAACAAAAACAAAACCAAATGTTTCATACAATTTTAATTTAATGTGTTTTTCGATTAAACTTTTTGTTCAGATCCATTTTATTTTTTTAAATTGTTTTTTTTTTTTTCATTTTAAAAGTTTAGTTCACATGTGCCAAATATCTAGCAAACAATAAATCTATTTGAATTTATTAGACTTGAAGTAGAACAATTTATAAAATTGCTGCTAGAAAGCAAGAACACGAATATTTTTAAGGGTATCTGGCATGTTTGATCTCAACTTTAGACTTCCACATTAAACACAGATTTTAGTTTAATTCAATTTTTGTAATAATATAGCTCAAACAAAATCAATAAATACCAATTTGGGAATAGAATATCTTGGCAGTTTTAATCAAGTAATGCAGACAACATATGCAAATCCACAAAGCATGTATGAAGCCTTCAGTCGAGAGTGCTCAACTACAAGATACCATGTTTCAGTCCCGTCGATACCCTGACTCGTATTTGCACCCATATACATATAAAATTACATAAAAATGCATAATTCTCTAGTTTTCAACTAATTCATGTAATTCGTTATGTGCGCGAAGGGCTCGTGAAATCCAAAATGTTAAATAACCTATATCTGCCCTGCACATATGTATATTCATATATGTAAGTCTACATAACAAAAAAATTTGATACTTCTAGCTCTTACCATCTTTGAGATTCTTTCGCTCACTCGGATGGACAAACGGACATTGCTATATCGACTCGGCTGTTGATATGCTGATCAAAACCAGTATTCCTTTATCTGTTGCGGCATTCGAACCTCCAACCTTGCGCGCAAGAGTTAAACACTTCATCCACTAAGCCAACGAGCCTACGATCTGGCGTCTGCTAAATTGCAACTTTGTTTACAGCACTGTAATTATTCATAAATGCTGCTCTCGTTGCTGCTTTTGTTACACTAACTAAGAATAATGTGTGTATATTAAAAACGCAACATCTTGCAAAAACAAAGTATCCCAGATATAAGCTACTATGTACGAAAATTGGCATAATTGCAATAACTATAATATATTAAAAATAAATCAAAATTGTTTGCGCCGTTTTCTTATAAATTGCATAAACATACAAGCACACAAAACTTTTCATTTAATTTTGGGAAATACCCATTTGACTTGATATTTGAATAGCTTTTAAATGAGTTATGGTATTAGGATTACTGAGGTACCAATCGATATGTAATTGACATTGACATAATTTACTATAATATTTTGTGCACAAACTGTATCAACGGCCCCAACAGCTACAATTTAAGAACTGATTTCTCGCCCGATTGTTCTTACGGTAACAAACTGAAAACGCTATATTGGCTATATTTTCGAACCCAGAATTTTTCCCGGTAAATGTTAAATGTCAATAGAAGAACATTTTAATTACATGGAATTTTTACATCATGTAATGATCTTTCAGAGTTAGTTTATACTTATCTTAAATATATTTTGATAGTTCCCCGAACTAAATGCTTTGCCCACAAGTATCTACTGAATTTGTAAATTTTCTAACTGACTAGTTGTTTTACAAAAAGTTCCAAGCAAAAGTTTCTTAGTTTTTTTTTGCAATTAATATACCCATGAAGTTTCATTCCGATATCTCAACGATTGGTTTAAACAAATTTGCTTCTAGAGCGCGCGAATGCGGAGGTTCGAATAAAGGATCACAGAGATGGTAAGAGAAAGAAGCTTGAACTTGATTTCCCAGCACTTCTTATATTTGCAAGCAGATGCAATTTATTTCAAATTTCGGTTCCGTTGAAATATTCACATCATTCTTGAAAGCTAACAACTAAACTGATTGCTTTGTTTTGAAATGTGTCTGTTTGGTCGTTTCTTAATATGTATGTTAATTTAATAACAACTTATCGATATTGTAAGTAATCGATGATGAAATTATCGATGGATTACAGCCCAACCTTGCAGTGCAGAATTTTATTTAAGCACTGCAACTTATGTTTTCATCCTTTTATATCGCTAACGGTCAAGATGCGACACTTCGAATATGCTCTCGTTTAATTTTTTCAGTGCAAAGCAGTAAAACACACGTTGACTTCGTGTTTCGTGTCTCGTGTTTCGTGTCTCGTGTTTCGTGTGTGAGCAACAACAATCTTTGGCGTTTTTACTTTAACAATGGCACGGTCACACAGCCACACAAACCCAATTTGTTGTTATCCACTGCAGGAAATTGATGTTAACGAATTGAATATGTCCTTCGTAGCTTGTGCAGAAGTGATGAAATAGGCAAACGTATATCAATTAATTTTGAGTTGAACAGTGCGACGGTTGATTTGTTCAGCTACACTGACTCTAACTGCGAACTCAACGTTTTTTATGAACGCAAACAATAACGGAGCAAGTGCTGGTGGTGCAGCTGGTGGTGGTGCTGGTGCTGGCGCTGGTGCTGGCGGCGCTGCAGCTAATGGCGCTGGTGGCGCTTGTAGCGGTGGTGCCGCCGCCGTCGCTGCTGCTGGTGCTGCTGGTGGCGGCGCAGGCGCTGGATGCGGTGGCGTAGGTGGTTGCGTAGGTGCAGCAAATGGCGCTGAGGGCACCACGAGCCTCAATGATGATCAGGATGCCAAGCGACGCAAATGCTTGGAAACAGAGGAAGCCCAGGATGGCGCTAGCACCGTGAGTATGCATATTCCTTCAATACCACCCTCCCCCAACCCAAACCCCCTACTCCCAATATCTATGGTTATCTCTGTTGATTGTGAAATGCGTATGCCTCCAGATGATCGATGCGAACAGCGTGCTGAATAAGATTGCAAACCTCTATGCGGATCAGTTAATGTCGGACATTGTGCTGCTAGTGGATGGCAAAGAGTATCCGGCACATCGAGTTATACTAGTCGCCAGCAGCGATGTTTTTCAAGTAATGCTCATGAATACGGAGTGGAATGAGTGGAGCAAGCACGTTATTGAGCTGCACGAGGAGGCCTGCTGCTCTGCAGTGTTTCCCCAGTTTATCAAATACTTGTATGTTGGACAAATTGAGGTCACACTGCAGACCGTGATGCCCATGCTGGCGTTGTCGGAAAAGTACAACGTGCGGGACCTCATCGAACTGTGTGTGGGCTATATGATGAAGCATGTGGCCAAGGCGGCGACTAGTGGTTACCTAGTCTCTTGGCTACAGTATACGCTGTCGTTTACTCCCACGCACAATGATCTCACCGAGACGCTGAAGCGTTTTCTGAAATGGAACCTGGGAATGGTAGCCGAGTCAAAGGATTTCGTCGACATGGATCCGGCCATACTGCAGCTGCTTCTTCAGCAGAATGACCTTGTTATCACCAGTGAGTACAAATTGTTTACCATATTGCAGACTTGGCTGCTGCATAGGCGCGAGCTAATCGAGGCCACGGTCAACATCAGCGTTGAGAAGAAGGTCAGCAGCTTCATGGAAATTATCGAGCAGACTGTCATGCATATACGATTCGGCATGATGACGCCCCGCGAACTGGCTCACCTATTGTTTGTGCCCCTGATGGAGTACCACAAGGAGTTTCTCGTGGAACGCATTGCCATTGGCATGAGCTACCAGTCGGGACAGGAAGATCGCGTGCGTGAGATACGCAGCTCGGAGTGTGGGGAGCTGCAGTTTACGCCAAGACTCTATTGGAACGACACATGGAGTGTTGGCATCGATGTGCTCAACTTTGATGAGATTGAGGACTATAAAAACTATGTAACCTGCTTCTTTTCGCAACGTCATATCGCCGAGACTGAAGACGGTGAGTTGTAGACTGACAAGACTGAAGTCTACGATTTGTCCAGCATTTATTATTACAATATTATCATTCGTTATCTAATGACACTCCTTGTGTAGATCCTTGCATGACTTGGGAAATAGAATTCTTTCCGCGCGGAGTCAGGTATGATAAGGCCAAAATGGTTTGTGGCGAGGATGTGCCCGAATGCTCACTTAACACGGTGCGACTCCGAGTCACGTGCAAGCATCAGAAAATTGAGGAGGAGCGTTTTAAGGTACGTAAATAAATCCTAACTGCGAATGCCTTTAAGATTCGAGTCGAACTTATCCGACAGATTGCTGTGCTCATCGTTGGCGTACAGAGTGAGATCACGCATATACGGACCGTTGTGGAGCGAACGGAATACTTTTCCAATGAGGCGCGAGTCATTAATTTGGATAATTTGTTACCTTACGAGGAGCTCGAGCACACGTCACCCTACTTGAGTCCTCATCTGACTGGCACTCGGCGAAATACGCTTTCCCTTCACGTCGTAATAACGCCAATGGATGCGCACACCTGTCGCGATACGCCGCCATTTCAGTTTTAAATTTGAAGAACACAAACAATTATCCGATAAACTGATAACCTGATGATAATCCCATAACAATAGCATGCAAACTAAGATATATATGCATATAAAATTCGTGGTGTTTGGCGACGATTCTAATTGTTGAATTTAGTTTTTTTGTGTCGAGGTCTGACTGTATTTTTGGCCTGTCGTCTTTAGGGCGAAATTTGTTTCCTAACGAATTTAATATAGATAAATACATCCAGGCCTCGAGTCAGCAAAGAAAATACTAAATTTAAGGTATATATATATATATATATTAATATGCGTAATACGTTTGAGTATCCTGTTTGACATGCAAAGGATATAGTTGCTACTCCAAGATCAGTAATCTCGATGTCACTTTTGACTGATCTTGGCGAATTTACATGCTTTTAAATGTATTCGATGTGTGTTTGCATCTAGCTCTACTTTATTTCTTCCATATCTTTGTATAAATAAGAACATCCGAAACGAAGCACAGCCTTTCGTTCTGCTGCTTAAAAAACATATTTAATGTTAACTGCAATATGATGTACTATGCTTTCTTTATTTTAAATATTATGATTATTTTTTTTATACCTTGAGCCCGTTGAAAATGTGTAGAAAGAGTCCTGGCTTTGTGCAATTGTAGGTAACAGGCATAAGGAGGCATCTCCAAACATATAAAGTATATCAATTCTTGATCAGTATCAATAGCCGAGTCAATTTTGATCTGTCCGTCTTTCTGTATGACCTCGTCCATCTCAGCAACTATAAGATCTAGAGATTCATGGATACCAAACGCGGGTAAAGTTGCCCACAAATAAAAAAGCCAATAACTAGAGCAATTTTTAAGACTTGGCACAAATGTAAAGTATTATAGTTCCAATGTGTCCATAAAAGTTTCATCATGATCGGATAATGGGTTCAAGGGGAAGATATGTATCAAGAAACAATTTTACTCAGGAAGAAGAAGAGAAAACTGACGCTACAACGTACAATGCTTGCCGCGTGTTTGCTCGTGTATGAATGTGCTTTTTTTTTCATTATATATGCATGTATGTGTGTGCAAAATCGTATTAGACTATCTAAGGGCCTGGGCTTAGGGTATCTTGTTGTCGTGCTGTACTCGACTAGAGCTTTCTAATTTGTTTTTTTTTTTTTTTACTTGAGCTTAAGTTAGGCAAAGAATATAGCAAAAGGCCAATTACTTGATTCTGTGTATTTGGACTGGCCTTTTAACACTTACATCAATTATATGTATGTTTATTGGTCGCATTGCAATGCCAATGATTGACATTGTGACTACGATTAAAAATATGACTACGGAAAGGAACTTTTCTAATAAACGTTGATTTGTACTATAGAAAACAATGCGAGTCTTTGACTAGGTTTCGGTCAGGTACGATTATATTGAAAGACTTCTTTTTTCGGTTTATCAGCAAATGACTATGTACTCTTTAAGATAAGTAACGCTTACCTATATGTAAGACTTCTTGCAACTGACGTTGACGAAAAAGTAAAAGTAACCTTTACCATTTAATGAAAGATACACATGTTTCTATATCTATGCGAGTATCTTTGTATCTGTATAACTGTATATAAGATGTTATTTTTAAGTCGAATCATTCTGTTTCTTGTTTTTTTGTAAATATTGTCAGCCGGGACTTAACTATCTAACTACATGACTTTTGTTATAACATACAAACACCTTAATCTTCATAAAGCGTAAGCTACTCCGTAATATATAAATAGATTGCTGGGTTGAAACTGCAAATTACTTCCACACATAAGAAGAGTGTGGCAAAACGAATAGAGCGAAACAAAGAGAGAGAGAGAAAGAGAAAGAGAGAGACAGCGTGAGGGTTATACGTACATACTACATATATATGTAAATGCAGATACAAAAGAATCTACACGTACGATGTGCAAGTTAATCAGAATATACACAGATAAATATCAATTATCAAATAATCTTATATCATAATCCCGATTGTTGTTAAATGCCAGAAGTTGGTTTCTTACAATCCATTTCTCCGCGAAGAATAAACGTATAAATGTATTTACTTTTCAATATCTTATTTATAACTTTCTTCTTGGTTTCGATAAGTTTCAGGAATCGAAATTCTGTGCCATTATAATAATTCAAACAATATATCAAAATATTATTGTGTCACAATCTTAAGGATTGAAAAATCTGATAATAAATGAATGTCTTATCCAAAGTTTAATCCTTATGACCTTGTATGATATAAATAGATGTTGTAAAATCGTGAGCTGACTGTCCTTGAAAACACCACCAGCAGTTGTTTAAGTTTTTAACCAAGAATCTAAGATCTAACTGCATAGAAACTTAAGCACTTAATCCATAGTACTTATATGTAGTATATCTGCGTAGTAGTATATAAAAGCATTTGTTTATTGTTTATTTTGTCATCTCTCAAGACTGCTGGCAACAGTTGACCGTATATACCGCTTATGCTATGGAAAGTGAGAGTACTTTAACCAACTGGCGCTGACTTGCATAAACTTATAAAGTTACTGTTCTTAAGTTTACCCAAGCGGTTATTAATGTTTTACAGCTCAGCTAACCCATGTTAATAGTTGCTTTATATCTCATTTTAATACCCTGTACTTATCAAATGGAGTCTTACATACATAAGTATGATATCATTGCCTATTTGTAGGGAGAGCTTTTGGTTTCTCGATACAACTACAAGCTATTTTTTGGTATTGTCTATTATGTTGTATCGTTAAACAATCAAAATTTGGCTAAAAACAAACTTCTACATTTTATAGTTGATAGGTCGAAAATTGAATTCCTGTATTAGAATTTCAAGGTTTTTTAACTAAATTAAAGATATGTAACTTACTTTTGTGTATATAGTTACTTTATGTTATTTTTCGACAAATATTCTCTACTGTTTTTAAAAGATCTTTGAGTCGTAGTATTATGTATATAAGAAATATTCCATATAAACGTAGTTTTCAATGTCAGCTAAATCAATTGTAAGAGCTAAGGACATTTCAAGCATTTCTCTAACTATACGAACACATGAGTTTTATACAGATCTTTTGAAACCATCAATATCTACCTTTTGATGTAGTAGCAAAGTACTGGGTATTTACAAGTCGAGAAGTCTCGACTACAGCCTGTTTTGACTTGTGTTTTTTATTTAAGTTGGAGTTTTAGCATTTAAGTTATATATCCATAACAACACATAAATCTCTGGTTTTACAGAACCAACTTGTAATCGGTCTTTCTAACGATAACTGAGAGTAAAGCAATACTTGAAGATAAATTTTGGTAAAAGAGACCCAGCGCAGATTCAGCTCTGGCAGTTGAATTTCGGCAGTGCCAGCAGACGCATTGGTATCTTCAGTATCTGTGTTAACTACTAAACTTATAGTAGACGATACGATCTGATACGACGTCTAAGCCAATTGTTGTGCGTGGTTGATTCGTTTTGCTTTTCTTTTTTTTTAACGGAAACACAGCTAAATGGATAATCCTGGCTATGTGATCGACTGCGAACGCGAGTTTGGTGAGTTATTTTCGAATATAATCGAACTTCAATTCTTCAATTAAAATACTTTGTATGTCGGGTAAAAGTGAAAGTCGGTAAAGAACGGAAAAACGTATGGTACTTGCTCGTATTACATTGGGCGAACAAGTAATTTCTTGAGTGATAACTGGGCCATAATGTATTATAAGGGAGCAATTAAGCCTACTTATCTTTAGTATCCAAAGTCGCTGATACCCACTGGTCATAAAAATGTCTACAAAATAAAGGTATCATTTTGTGGCACATACTTATTTAGTATGTATGTAATATGCGGCCCAATAAAGTTATATACGGTTCTTGATCAACGTCAACAGGCGTGTAGATAAAAGAAAATTTAGATATACATTCTGCTTTATTTTGTCTGTCATCTGAATATACTGAATGTTTACTAAATAATAGTGATCGACTAGTTTTAGCACTAGAATACGTTGTAGTCATCTTTATAATTCAATATTTCATAATAATCGAATACCTGTTTACCCGGAAAGTGGATATTTAAAAGTCCTTATATAAACATAATAAATATAACATAACGTATAAATAAATTATTTTATTATTTATTCATTTGATCTTGATTCTTAACCATGTGGTTTTTTCATTATTTTATTATTATGAGTCAGTTTATTATCCGCACTGATAACATTATGACAAGAAGGATGGGAACTCCAATCTGTGGAGATGAGCTGGTAATAAATCCAAATGATCCTGGGGCTTCGTAAAGTCAAGCGCAGAGTATTTGATAGTTGTTGTAGCACTCCTTAAAAAATGAAAGCAAAGTCCGTTGAATTTGTATTTGTTTACTTTGTTCTATGCTTTATTATTGCCGAAATGAGTTCTGTTTATCATTTTCTAAGTACACAGTATTCATGTAAGTATATGTGTTATATGCATATGTTATCATCAGATACATATACAGGATTCAATTCTATGTCATAAAGCCATATACTTAGTTATGTGGTACATACATTTAGATATATCTGCCTATATATTTCGTAAATTCAATTGTCATGTGTAAAATGTGTGGAGTTTATCTGAGATATTTTTTAATTTCTCATTCAATTTGTTAAGGATGCGCTCATGCGGTTGCAGTTCCTTTATCCTATGAGTGGAGTGTGCTACAGCGGTATGCATTTTATGTAGGGTATATATTCATATATGTATAAATATCTAGTATATTTATATGGTCAAGTTCTGTTTAAACGCGAATTTCGCTGAGCATGCATAATGTGCTTGCAATTGCCATGCAATACAAAAAAAAAAAATAAAACGCAACAAACTGCATAATTTCCAAGTATTTTCTCTACTAAACATACGAAAAATTCAAGATTTAAACACATTTGAGATGCACGCGTGTCGTGTCAGGCCCAAAAGTATCGTGAACTCAAAACATATTAAATAATAAACGATTTAACAATCTGAAAAACCATAACGATTTTATCAGATTTAAAGAAAAAATTTTCAAATAATATGCACTTACAATTTGACAATATTGTAATATTTTGCTTACACGAAGATACATATTTGGTGCTAGTCACAAAATTTACTACAAAACAAAGATGATCGAATATCTGACAATCTAAGAAAACTTAAGTAAATATCGTAAACATTTTAAATTTAATCTGATGATTATTATTTTTTATATATTTTTTACGCGTGTCGTGTCACGCCCAGATACATACATATATCGTGCTATCCACAAAAATTTCTATATAAAAAAAATGATCGAACATCTTAAAAATCTAATAAAATTTAACTGAATTTCAATTCATTTCAAATCGTATTTTAATATTGTTATTAATCACATTTTCATTCATTTCTTGTATTCAAATATTTTAAAACAATCAACTAAGAGGATTGAATACGTGTTTACGTATATTTATATAATTTCTATATAGTTGTCAAGTGCCGAGCACTTCGCTTATATATGTACAATTACCACGTAACTGATATATACTCAATTTGATCAATCTAACAATATTATATACTCGTATATTTATGTATATCGTACTATGTCATGCAGTTTTTAAGCCGAACCCGCTCTCATAATGTTTTTCATGCCGATGCCGATGCTGATGCTGATGCCGTGAGTTATTGTGATTATTATGGCTGCGATTATTGTGTGTCATTGGATATACTAAAGTTAACTAATTATTTATTGTATTTGGTGTAGCATTCGCTAGCTGCCTTAAAGCAGTGTCCTAGGTGGGGTGTTGTTGCTTGCCGCAGTGAGTGACGCTCTATTGGAGTGGGTCCCGTATAGGTACATATGTATACAAGTACCTAGCTATCGTTTAACTATCGTATGCAGTGGTATTTATCTAATATTTAGTAATGCGCTCGCCGTGCCTCTGTCTGTCTGTGAGCCTATAGAGATGTATGTGTGTCTATGTAGTTTGTAATTGCCCTCTATATAGTAGTATCTGATATATAGTAGATATCAATTGTATTGAAGGTGTTGTAATGTGTATTGTACTAGGTGCATATCAGAGATAAATAGATCCTCTTGAGCACAATTCTCATTTCGTTTCTAGAGATATACGTAGATTCTATACCCTACAGATTATACTGAAAATGAAACTATCGATGGCTTACACACCTTTTCATCATTTGTAATGACTAAAAAGAGAATAATGCAAAGAGCTTTCGACTCATTGAGTGAATCATTCATTCAGCCAGTGAACTTCGTCATTGATCTTTGATATAGCTTTGAATCTGAGATGATATCTGATATCTGGCATCTGATGCATCTGCCGTGTCGTGCAAGTGTCGTGTTTTTTTTTTTTGATAGTTTTAAGTACTGTAGTGGTATATATGTATGTATGTTTGTGGCTATGTCTTTGTGATATGACAGAGTCCGAGTCTGAATTTGTAGTATTCGACCTCTCTCATCTGGCTCTGGATCGCCAGATGCCTAAAGTAACTGTACCTACTGTACATACAAATCTTTGGCCAACTATTTAACGTTTTTTTTTTTTATAAAAAAAATGAACGAAGAGTTTCATTGATAAGCCGACAAGGGCGTTTACTTTTCGAAGATTAACTCGCCGGTGAGGAACGGATTGAGGTATGTCCGCGCATCGTAGCCGGACACTGTGGCCGTGGTGGTGCGACGTCGCGCTTGCGCACCACCGCCTCCCCGCCTCTCGCCATGAACATGGCTGTGGCTATGATGAACCGGACGCTTCTCGCTGTTGCTGGGACTCAGTATGAGCGGTATGGGCATCGAGGTATATAGCTGCAATGGCTGTTGCAAGATGGTGCCGGCCGCCGGGTTAAGTGGTGTGTCCATGTAGCCGTGTGGTGCCGCTGCCGTTGGCTGATCCCCCAAGGCAAATGCTGACGACGGTGTTGTGCTCCCAGCTCCTCCAGGTGAACTTGCCGAGTTGCTAAGCTTCTTAAGGCTTGCGCCTGCCCGGGCTCGATGATGTTTGTAGTGGCCACGATGGGTTTTACGCTTCAGGTGCGCAATTCCGCTCATGTCCGCTGGTGGCGAGGTATCTAACACAATAGGCATGTGATGGGCAGATGAAACGGAGGATGGCGCCAATGGTGATTCCATACGAAAGGCTCCAGCATCGCTATTGTTGTTGCTGTTGTTGGACGACGGCTCAAGCGATTTCTTGAGCGAATCCCGCGACTGTGGATGCGGATGGGCCTGTATAATGGTGGCCGTGGCGAATACCTCCTGGAAACGATTGCTCGCCTCCAGCTGCTGCAGCTGTAGGTGTTGCTTCTGCAGGAACTGCTGTCGCTGCTGTTGAAGGTGGCTCAGGATGCGGTACTGATCGAGGATGTGCTTATAGAACTGCTCCGCGGTGACTTCCGATGAGTTTAGTAGGCGTATGGCTATTTTTTCGGGTATCACAATTTTGTCTGTATTCCAATTGGTAAGCATCCGTCATCCAATAACATGTAAATAAACGTAATGAAATCTGATTAGATTTTGTCTGAGAATAATTGCCCATTGATAGCGCTAGGCAGCAAATTTCAATTTATTTTCGTATATGCTTCTAAACCTACTTTACATAAACCATATAGTGGTCAACAAGATAAGAAAACAAGCCGGAGTGTCGGGGTGGGAACGATATCAGGGACGGGAGGGGTAGAAGGCAACGATATGCTACAGTCGACGCCGACTGTGGGAGACCCTTTACTTATTCTCTAAAACTCTCGACTTTTCCTTATTTGCATATGATACTAGTATTAAGAAAATAAGCGAAGCAACGCCCACTTTTTCCAGTCCCATTTTCTATTGATAATATAAGCGCAATGCAAAAAACTATATCCAACTATCTTGTTTAGAGCTAAAGGCTTTATAAGGGTGTCGTAACGTTAGTGCTCTCTTCTTCTTCCTTTGGCCCGACACTGCGTAATATTTATTTAATATTTGTTATAAATAACTTCCGAGTTTATTATTCGATCACGATGAAATTTTCAGAATACATCGACCCTTGATGCTTGTCCTGTATGCTAAAATTTAGGAAAATAGCTTAAATAATTCTCGTTCCATGGGATTTCAAAAATTTCGATTTCGATTTACGGGGCGGAAGGGGGCGTGGTAAAATTTTAACATAAACTGGTTCTGCGTGGCCTATAGATGGACCAACATACCATATTTGGTTTCTCTAACTCTTATAGTCTCTGAAATCTGGGCTCTCATACAGACGGACAGACAGACAGACGAACATAAGGACGGACAGACAGACGTAAATGGCTATATCGACTCAGCTGTTGATGCTGATCAAGAATAAATATGCTTTATGGGGTCTGCCAGACTTCATTAGACCTGTTATGCACATTATTTTTGACAAACTTAATATACCCCTATACTATTTTATAGTAAAGGGTCTAAAAATACTTTAAAAATGTTTTTAAGACATTTGTATACCCTGGCAGAGGGTACTATAATTTCGTCACGAGATATGTAAAGCATTAAAGGAGGCGTGTCAAGGCTAATGGCATATATGTATGTATATATTCTTGATCTGCATTAACAGCCAAGTCAATATAGGCATGTTCGTCTGTTCGTATGTTTCTATGCAAACTAGTCTCTCAGTTCTGATGTCATCTGAACAAATGTTGGTACTGGTCTGTCTTTTAGCTGCTATAGGAACAATCGGTCGAAAATCAACCATTAGTATTATACCATTAGTATACTGTGCATCGAAAATTGATAACAGTATTCTGCAGGGGTATAAAATCTTTGTAGTTGCAAAGAAAAACGTTTATATTATATTATATTATATTATATTATATTATATTATATACTATAAAACAAAAGTAAAAACTGTTGCATCATTGTCAAGCTGGAAACTTTTTCGGATCGCCCTCGTGGTTTGTATGTTCGAAATCATTTATAGTTCTTGATTAATTTGCTGGCTCGATCAATTTAACTTATTCCTCCAAACGATCGAATTTATTTCGATACAAGTCTCAAAATGTCTGGCACCAATATTAAAAAGCGCCAAACTAATACAAAATACAAACGAATACAAAACAATAGCACTAAAAGCCCTGTTTGGGAAACATTCGCAACAACAGAATGCAATGCCGAATAATAAGATTTAAATGCAAACAAGCGTATGAAACATGCACATTTCACCTCCTTGAATGTGAGCCAACAATAATAAAATATACTCAATTGCAATAAAATTGTTTTCCTTGAGATTTAATATTATATTCTTTTTTTGGCGAACGATATTTTCGTGTTGGGCATACGACATTTGCTCTCATTATAAAGAACGGTTGCTGCAACAAAGTCCAAGCATTCCAGCTCTATAAATCCTAATTATTGTTTCCAACTCTGGCGTATATATCTTAAACAACACAGCCATCGTTGTTCTGAAAGTCATATTGTAACAAAATGGCTGGCATTTGTCGGTAATCAAATCGCATGATTACGGGCCGTTAAAAAAAAATTTCATTGCCTAGCGTATTAATATATAGATTGAGTTGACAATAAAATCATGTTCGATTTTGTTTAATTTGTTTTTACAATTTTAAGACCGATTACTTTAAAAGGGGTCTAGCAGACCCCATAAAGTATATTCTTGATCAGCATCAACAGCCGAGTCGATGTAGCCATGACCGTCTGTCTGTCCGTCCGTCTGTCCTGCTGTATGAACACCTAGATCTCAGAGACTATAAGAGCTAGAGTAACCAAATTTGGTGTCAATACTCAAGAGGCCTCCACAAAATTTAAGTTTGTTTTAGAATTTTGCCACGCCCCTTTTTGCCTCCAAAAATCGGAAAACCCAAATAGCACGAATAATTTAAAAGATACAAGTGTACTAAAAATTTCATCGCAATCAGACAATAAACTCCGGAGATTTTAAGCAAATAAATGTTCGATTATACAAAGGTTGAGGGTAGGAACTTGAGGCAAGGAATCTGGTAATCGACTATGACTCCATTGGTGCAATGGTTAGAGTGTCGAACTCTCGCGGACTGGTTCTGGAGTTCGACACCTACCAGAAGCACACTCTTTTTAAAGTTATTATTCTTTTTAAATTTTTTTTATTATTTTTAAATTTATTTAGGATTATAGTACTATTATTTCCTTTTTGAAGAATAAGTAAAGGGTCTCTCATAGTCGACTTCGATTGTTTGCCTTTCCGACTGGTTACATTTTATTTTGATTGTATTTAGCTCTCCACTTTTTGTAATATGAATGAATAATATATTTGAATTAGATATTAGAAAGCATGAAGAGTTTTCAGATTGGTTGTGGCATTCATGAGGAATGATCAAAAAGGTAAGGTCACCTCCGAAAACCGAAAAAACAACATTACATTTGTTTAAAAAAAATTCTACCATTGACAAACTTTTGAACGACATTATGAACTTTTTTGTCAACCCAATACTAGATAAATCCATATTTAAAACCAAATAATTTCTAAAAAACAGATTTCACAATTGTGCTCGACTAGAAGATATCCAGTAATCTGCTTTTTAGTCTGTTGCTTCTATTTACTACTCTTACACATTAACAATAGCAGTGTTATTAATTTTTGAATGCATTTTTAATTTTTAAATAAAATAAGGCATAAAATCGATGCAACTATTTAAAATAATAGAATACAGATATCCTGAAACAAGCACAAATTGAGTAACGGCAACCCAACGTCTTCTTTTGATTTTAACATACAACAAAAAATCTTCATCCTTGATTTTCACATCCTGACATTACAACAGTACATGGGTCTATTAAGTTTGTCCAAAAAAATTTGCGTAACAGGTCTAAGGAAGCCTGTCAGACTCCATAAAGTATATATATTTTTGATCAGCATCAACAGCAGAGTACCACAAATCATACCAAAGGAAGAAGAAGATAAAATTGGCATTAAAACGCAGTAGTTATAGGGTATTTGTTAATTTTAGGGAATTAATTAAGACCTCAAAAACTAAACAAGATATTTGGATCTAGTTTTTGGCATTGGCACTGCATTTTTTCTTAACACTATTATATGCAAATATGGAATAGTCAAGAGTTTTACAGATTAGTCGACTTCGACTGTAGCATATCGTTTCCTACTTTCGCTCCCGTCCCGACTCTTCGGCTTTTTTTTAATACGAGCGGATAATTATGCTATTAATACTTTCGCAAAATGTGATACAATTCGAACACTTATATTATATAGCTGCTATAGCAACAATCGGTCAAAATACTCGTACAACCTCTTGTCTAAATAACTTTATAGTTTTCGAAGATAGTGCGACCAAACTTACTAGATATAAGTAATATTATGATATAATAAAATCTCCGACTTGTTACTTTATTATAAATTTTAATTTATAATTTAGTCATGAAATGTGTAGCGCATTAAAGGAAGCATGGCAATCTTTATAAAGTTTAAATGTTCTTGGTCAGGATGACCCGTCGTTTGTCTGTCTCTATGCAAACTACTTTCTGAATGGAACTTGTTACAGGGTCGCTTTTTTGTTGCTGGATTGGATCAATATGTTATTGATCGATCGAAAATAAACCTTTATCCTGAATATTCTAAATATCTTTGTTGTTTAATGAGAAATTTTTAAAAATGTTCACAGATTTCTCAACCAAATATTTAAATCTATTTAGTTGATTTCCATTTTGTAGATTCTAGTAATGAACGTTATAATGAATACATTGTGGATTCAGATGCATAAATATGTACATATACTTATGAATATTAAGGGTAGTGGTTAATACCATTCAAGCAGACTTGAATATTCGGTAAGCTTCTGTTGATGAACCAATTTCATGGTTAGTGACAATGCGTTTATTGAACCGCAAATGCCATGCAAGCAGATTACACACACATACACACACACACTCGCATTTGCACACACACACACACACATACACACGTCCTTATAAGTATGTGCGTGCACTTGTGTGTGCATGAGATAGCCCATTGACCTAATTTCAAGTTGATTTACAAAACTGAAAAACGACAACAGCAACAAAGAGACTCTGACGCCCTTCCGGTAGGAACAGCAGCACCACCCAACGCAACCACCCTGAACCACCCCGAACCGACACGTTCCGAGCCGTTACCGTTATTGTTAGCCCCATTGAGGGAAGCCCGGTGGGAGAAAGGGGCTGATGGAACTTAGCAGTAGCCTAGTTCTTGTTAGTCTGTGTGTCCCAGTTTGATTTAACGGCCCTAGTCCGGCCCCCAAATTGGCCCAGCAGCAGTTGACCACAAAATCCGACCACAAATAGTAGAAATGCCGTACTGCGAATTCTCTCCATTCCGTTGCATGGTAGTGGGGGAGTCGTTGCGTTAGTTACGGGAGTTTCGGAATAAATTTACAAGTTAGAGTTGGGCCGGCCCATCGGGTGACTACGGGCGCCCACGGTTGCGGTTTGGAAATGGAATTCGGGTTCGTGCGTGCCTTGATCCCGAAAATAACGAAAAACGTGGTTATTTTTAATGCTTTAACAAAAATACGAAACAAAATAAAAGTATTAAGTTCAGTTGCTCGATTTTTAAAGAACAATTGAATCAGTCATTAGTTTTTTCGTACGAATCCCATTATAGTTTGTATGTATGTTTATAAACTTCACTTGAATAATTTGGTGAGTCAATCAATTGAACTTATTGCGAACGATTGAAAATGTCATGCACCCAATAAGAAAACGCAATTCATAAAGCAATTCGTCAAAAGAATACAATATTTCAACTGATAAAAAACAAAATGAGTTGAAATATTATCTTAAAATATTAATTTTGTCAAACGAAACTTTCATTTGTGGCCTGGCCTGCAAAAATATTTGTCGTGCGGTTGCGGGCGTGTTGGCCCGCGACCATCTCTAGTTCAAGTTACGGTTAACAGACCCAAGACACCCTTGGCCCAGGCGACGAAGCGCGAGAATGACTTTTCTTACTTACCGCACTGATTGGCCTTGGTGACAAAGGGTCGTATGGTCGGATCCCATATGAATATGTAATAGAGCGAGAGCATGATGGCTGCCAGCGAGACGCAGAGCACATAGACGGCTACCGTTAGGATGCGTATAACCTTACGATTGCTCTGCTGCGGCTGATAGCAACGGCTTATTGTCTCCGTGGGCGGCAGTTTCACTTTCTCCTCAAGCGAATTGACTTTGGAATTCATTTTCGCTTTTTATTTGTGTGTTTTGTTATTTGTTATTCTTATTGTTGTTGTTGTTGATGTTGTTGACTTTTTAACAAATAAAAACTTTTTGTTTTCTTTTGATTCTCAATATGTTCGATGTTCGTTTTTGATTCAATTCGATTCGATACAATAGGTTTTTGATTGTGCTCCTTTTTATTTTTGAGTTATTGACTTATGTATTTAGCACTTTCCTTTTGATATGTTCAGCTTTGTCGTTGCTTCTGGCAGTGCACCGTTAGTCTAAATGTTGTTTCTTGTAATTATATGTACATAAATGCATTGTTTCTTTTAGTTGTTGCTTGTTGTTGTTATTGTTATTGTGACGCGTCGTTCTCTTAAGCTGTTTACAGTTGAAAGTTTAAAGCTTACAGTTTAAAGTTGAAAGTTTGTAGCTAAACAGTTGCACAGTAATTGCTGTGCATAAAAACGCTGCCAACCGACGCGTCGAGCGAATGCAAGCGAAATGACGCCCAACGCAAAAAGCTTCAACCAAAAGCAAAGCCTTTCTGCTGTTGCTGCTGCTGCTGCCGCAGCCGCTGCTAGCGATGCCTTTGGCTCCTGCATCGGCATCGTCATCGGTTAAACTTTCGTTGGGCTGCTGTCTGTTCGGGTTAGCCTTCGTGTTGAGTTCTCCTTCGTTCGCTGCCCTGCGATCCTCAGCCTTAAATCGTTGCTGCTCTTTTCGGTATTGTCGCATATAATTTCATTCATAAAATGCCTGTTTACTTCGCGTCAGTCGTTTGCCGCTTGCCGTCTGCCACTCTCTGCTGTTGTTGTTGTTGTTGTTTATTTTCTTTTTTCATTTACATACACATTTTTGGCTGAAAAATGCTGCGTCGGCGTTAGCGTCAGACTCAGCGTCAGCGTCAGCGTCAAAAAGCGGCTGGTTGCGGTCCGTTGGCTGTCGTGTTGTTGCTTTAACTGCAGCTGGCACGCGCCGTTGGCATTCCAAATAAACAGCCAGGCACAAAGGCAGCGGCAACTGCAAAGTCAAAAGCAAAGGCAAAGGCAGCGGGCATCACGTCGGCACGTCTTGCGGCCTGTCACTGCTTTATGTGTCAAGAGCGAGCAGAGCACGCCCACGCTCAGTCAGAGCGTCAGTGAGTCAGCGGTCGACGGTCGACGGTCGGCGTTTTTCTTGACTGCACGCGGAAATGCAAATGCGCGCCTGATTTTTCCCCCATATAAGAAGAAAGAGGGAACATTAAAAATACGAAATGAAAACAACATCAATCAATTGGCCGTATAAGTGGAAGGAATGAAATCATGGCCAAACACTGTAGCCAATTTGTTGGTGGAAATTGCATTGCAATTGCAGTTGCATTTACATTTGCATTTACAGTTGCATCTTCATTCCTAATGCTCGTTTCGCGTGACCATGCCCAGTCGCAACCTTCGCAGGAGGCGTCGCGAAGGACACCAGAGGGCAACGCAAGTAACTGTTGTTGTGCTTTGCGCTTTGCTTTTCCAACTTTCGCTGTTAGCTGGTGAGTCCTGCACCTTTGTTTGCAAGCGCCATGCGCTGCTTTATTGCTTTTTTATACCCTGTAGGAAAGGTCAACAAGATCTGCCCAACTGCAAACAAACAGATGCATGTAACAGGTAGACAAAGTTATACTTGGAAAGTTACCAGTAAAAAGGAATTGAAATTAATACAGAACATATACATACTTATGTATACATAGGTATATACAAATATACATATTTATGAATACTATTATTCGTATTAATAATATATCAAGATAATTAATTTTTGTGTATTTTTTGCAAACTCATCTAAGTTAAGATCTAATAAGCCATCTTGAATTCGAAGAATTGTGCACATCCCTAAAAAATATACTACTATATTACATACGTCCCGGACTAACATATTAGGGGTGCCGTTGTCAACAAATCTGTATTGCCATTCGATAGTTCCATCTTTTTGGAAGGTAGTTACATGTATACGATATATGAATGATCATCAAGTCTCCTACAGTTCTAAAATACCGCAAAAGCATCTGCAATGTTTCTGAAACCCAATTTTGTTGCATTTAAATGTCAAAAGTATTGAATTCAATAAAACATATTTGGGATTTAATAACAAAGCATAATTAATGTAGTTATTCTTTGAAATTTAACAATACTTAATAATTTTGTTACCATGTTTAATGAATTTATGTCTCCGATTTTTGCAATTCGAAATATATATTTCAAAAGAAATGAAATCTCTGGCATTTTGAGGAATACCGACATTTTGTCCGGTTTTTCTTTCTAAACTGAGGGCAGGAAAATCTCTAAAATGCAGTTTATGTAACATTTAAAGAACGTGACAGCTTTAAATAGCATTTCTAATTTATTCTTAATAGATTCAGCAAAGCTGCACACCAAATCTGTATGTTCAAAGCTTTCCAAATTTCAAATGCATTCTCAATACTTTTAAAGCAATAAAATGTTGATGCTTTGTTAAAGGTTTTTGCTACTAAGTAGTTTGATGTGTTTTAAATACAACTCTGAGCTGATTTTGAGAGCAATTGCCTTAACGCTCTCGTCATCCCTTGTTTAAACACATATCTATTTACAGATAAACTGCTGCCGAAACCTTTTAAGCTCATTGGGCTTTTGAGTCGAACACGCACCAATGCACAGACGTGTGTAATGCACATACATACATATTCGTTGCATATTTGCCATTCTGTTAACACGCTGTTAATTCTCAGTTACGCGTTGCTGAACTTTTATAGGAAATGCAGCTTTCTTTACAGGGTATCTGCTATGCGTGAATTCAGTCAAAGGCGCACTCTTACTTGTTTTCTATTTCGATTCGGCAATCGTTCGTCGCTGGTCGTTCGCTCGTTGTTGGCTGGAGGTTAATAATCTGCAACTAGGTCACTAGGACAACGAAGCGAATGCAACTGAAAGCTGAGCGAGAGACTGATAGGGAGGCACAGAGAGAGAGATAGAGAGAGAAAGTACACGGGCATCGGCTTGGACTCCGAGCAATTTGCAATGTTGGCCATTGATTTTGTTGTATAAGCTTTACTCACACATACTCGCACTATGCACACATTCATCATGTTGGATTGCTAGAATGTAGGCCAAACGCATACACGCCCAGTTCCAGCGTTTGCACCCTCATTCAACCCTCAACCCCCAACCACTAACCTCCAACCCCGACCCGTAAGGGCAGTTATACGAGTAGTGACTGCAACATTGTTTTAAAATGGCCCTCAAGGAATCTTCGTTGCCGTCGCAGGTGGCGCGCCGCTTTCGATGGCCTTCTTGGGCATAAAAACAACAGCAACAATATGAAATATGAGTTATACTGAAATCGAAATCTACCTAACTACACATTTGCACGTTATACAGTTTTAGAGTACCAAATAGTCTGTTGTAAAGTTAAAAGATAATTTAAAGGAAAAACATTTGCCCAAGTGAATGACTCGAAAATACCCTTTGTCCAGGTCTTTGATAACATAGTATAGTACAATCCTCTGGAACGCTTTAAGTAACGGCTTTGCACTGATTTTTCAAACCCTTTCAACTGATACACGTATATAATTTGTATAGTTTATATGGTTATTATCTGAATATTATACAATACACTCGAATGATGTAGGCTATTAAAAGTCGCATTTGCCGAGAATTATATACCAGAATTGGCAATACTGACATTACAATATGTCCTTCGATATGTAGCTATACATATATCATCTTCTACAGACAGATATTCTGCTGCTTAACTGAATAAGTTCAGGATATCTTTCAAACCTATTGTCCAGTTTTGATTAAATAAATTGTATTATCTAGAATATTCAATTGATAATAAGACCGAAGCGCACGAATATGTTCAAGAGATGAAATTAAATAAAAATATATAGTCACTAAGCATACAATACATAGAGGCGCTCTCGTTCTTTTGAGTGTCGATCGTTCGCTCTGGGGTTCTACGACTTCGGCTACTCACGAACGGGGCGCTATAACTTCGGCTATTTTGGGGTTCTATGCTTGCAGCAAATTTTGAGCTCACGAAAATCGCTGTTTGACGCCTCTATGTATTGTATGCTTAGTGATATAGTGTAATAATTCAATGTTTTTAGTAATCAGTAGATCTTTCTTTTTAAAAGAAACTTCCTATATACAATTTAGCAAAGACGCATATTAATTTTCAATAACTCTTACGTTGAGCAGACATTTATTTTGGCCCCAATTAAGGTCAGCAATTAGTCACCTGCACTGATACCTAGTACTTTTGAGAGTACATACATATGTTGGTCACTTGAGAAATCTCACATTTTGGCCCCCAATTCACTGTTTTAACACCCTTGCAGTAGTATGAGTGTGGGCGTTGTCATGCTCGAATGTCCATGAAAGTTGGTCACATAAATTTGAAAATTTAGGAAACTCTTTTGTCTAATAGTTTTGTGTAAATTCTGAAATAAACTGCAGTTGACAGGTCCTACAGTACGATATGCCTCCTCACATCCATAACCGACCTGCACATATGTGGTGGCTCATTAAAAACATTTCTCCTTTCGAAGGTCATGGCATGTAGTAATTATACCCGTCCGAACAATCCAGATTGAATATTTTCTCATTCGAAAACGCAACATGGTGCCACTTCTTGTTACACGTCCTCTGCTCTCGAGCAAACTGAAGGCGTGCAGTTTTTCGCACATCATTGAGAGGGGCTTTAACTTGTTTTTATTTCTTTAAATGTTTAGCACTTCGAGTAATGAGTTTTATAGAGACACCGCATTCATTCAGGACTTAACGTAATTAATCTGAAACAGTTCTAATGATAAGTGTTCTGTCCGTGGGTGTTGCGTTTAATTGAACACCTTCGTTTATAATATTTCCATAGACTGATGTATTTTGAAGATACTAATTACCCACAACATTTTGGATTCGATCAATATTTTTAGCAATTTCAACCAGAGTCAACAAATCGTTTTATTTGGCCTTTTACAAAGTCAGTTCATTGAGTTCGCTACCCATTTTACAACAAAGTTTGCTGTGATTTATTATGTCAATATTGGGCAATTGGTGTAAATGATATATTTACTCGACATGGTGACCCTATTCAGTTGAACAGTGTACTTATATTTTATAATTACTAGTTATTAATTCATTTAAATTGACGTGCCAAATTGTTGTTCTACGTCTATCAATAGTGGATTAGTTGGTAAATAAATATTTCAGCTAAATTCTGGTTCAGCTGTCTAGGAAAAAGACAAGTAAGAGTGCTCGAAAGTACTCAACTCCCAGATACAATGCGCATAGGCATAAGTACATACGTATCCCCACACATAAAAACATACATATACATACACACACGAACAAACACGATGCAAGTTTTTTACTTTTAACATTAGTGATCTCTTCTTTTTCTTTTGGTTCGATGCTAAGTAAAATTGTTTCTGAAATTATTATTAAATCGTTATGACAAATCCCAAAGTCATATATTTAGAAGTGTGACCATGAGATAGCCGTTACTGAACTATATATTATTGTATCTATAAGTTTTAAATTGCAACAGAATATAAATAATTAAACTTTTTTTTTGCGCGTTGCATAAAACAATCCATCCATTATGTTCGATTAAGTAGAATGATTGATAATAATGAAAGGAAACTTTTACCACCAAGTAGAATGTTCTATCTTAAACCAGTCGGAAAGGCTACAGTCGAAATCGACTATGAGAGACCCTTTACTTATTCTTCAAAAATGAAATAACAGTAACAAACTTAGAGACTTATATATAAACCTAAATAAATTTGACGCTGCTCAGATTAGCTTCCGATTAATTCAATATAATCGCTTATGTTACACTTGAATCATTAACATACAAATGTTAATCTTAACATACAAATGTTAAGTTAATATACATGTATGTAATGCATACATACTTTATTAAATATAGTTTTCTACAGAAGTGCAATTAATAATTCAATGCCATAAGTTGCTGCCTGCACATTTATTGCCATTGTACATTCGATAATTTGTTTGTTTCAAATCTCCGGTGTTTATTGTCCGATTTTGTTGAAATGTTCAGTACGCATCGAAAGGAAAGTAAATTTTATGTATGCCGATTTTGGAACTTGTATCTTTTAAAATACTCGAGTTATTTGGGGTTTTCCGATTTTTGGCGGCGGGAGAGGGCGTGGCAAAATTTTAAAACGAATTTGACCTTTTCGGGGGCCACAGGAGTATTGTCACCAAATTTGATGACCCTAGCTCTTATAGTCTCTGAGATCTAGGTGTTCATACAGCAGGACAGCAGGACAGCAGGACAGACGGACATGGCTATATCGACTCGGCTGGTGATGCTGATCAAGAATATATATACTTTATGGGGTCTGCCGGACTTCCTTCGACCTGTTACGCACATTTTTATACCCTGTGGGGGTATATTAAGTTTGTTAAAAATATGTAACGGGCAGAAGGAAGCATGGCCGACCCAATAAAGTATATATATTCTTGATCAGCATCAATAGCCGAGTCGATATAGTCATGTCCGTCTGTCCGTCGGTCTGTCGGTCTGTCGGTCCGTCGGTCCGTCCGTATGAACGAAAGGATCTCAGAGATGGTAAGAGCTAGAAGCTTGAACTTGGTATCCCAGCACTGGAAATTTTTGCAGGCAGATCAAGTTTATCTTTTTTTTTGGATGCCACGCCCTCTTTGCCCACATTTTAAGTAAAAGCTTATAAAGCAAGCAGTTTTGTAGCTCAAAAACCTCATACCAAGGGCAGTTTTGTAGCTAGAGACTTGAGATTTTGCACATATGATAAATATTTTGTGATCAATGTGTCCAGAAAATTTTATCACGATGGCACGCCTCCCTTTCCTATATTACAGTATTACAGTAAGAGACTTGAGATTTGGCACATATGATAAGAATCTTAGGGTCAATGTATCCAGAAAATTTAATCGCGATGCCACGCCCCCTTCACCCTCAAATTAAGTAAAAGCTCATAAAGCAAGCAGTTTTCTAGCTCAAAAAACTCATAACAAAAGCAGTTTTGTAGCTAGAGACTTGAGATTTAGCACACATGATGAGTATCTTGAGCTCGATTTGTCCAGAAATTTTTATCACGATGCCACGCCCCCTTCGCCCACAAATTAAAAAATAAAGAATTACTAGAGAATTTCATCTGGAGTGAATTTGAGCGGGTTCCTGTAGACCCACAGGGTATATTACGGTCGGGGTCCCGACTGTTCCGCTTGTTTTTTTTTGACAAACTTAATAGACCCGTTTTACTTTTTTAAAGTAAAGGAAGGCTATAAATATGGGAATGAAATCATATTCAAACTACAAGTAAAATCACAAAGACAGTAACCTTTTATCTGAAACCAAAACATTAGTCAATCAGTAATGTCTAGAGCAAACTTACTGGTTGATACTATATTTTAGTAATTCACACGTGATACCTTAAAAGAACCTACTAAATTCTATTTCACTTTGTTTTCAGTAGATCAGTTCGAACACATAAACTTTTTAGTGTTCCCTTGAGAATCTGTATTGGGTTAAGCTGTGTTTCTTTTGGGAAACCAAATATGCTCCATTAGGCGGTTAGTTTCATACATATATGCTTCACCACTCACCATCGTAGTGGGCACTGCAGCAGTTGTGTTTTTTAGTCGGTGGAGAAACTAGCCAAAGGCCGGAGGTTTCTTTTGACCCTTGAAGACGGGTGGCATGCGGGAGTCCCAGAAAAAGATGTGGTAGATGGATAAAAAGAATCCCAGACAACAAAGACCGCAGAGGTAGATGACGATGACAAAATAGCGAGCAAAGCGTTCCGAGCACGTCGGCTCGGCAAATACAATCTCGTCCAGTTGTGGCGATTTGGGCACATATGTGTAAGCAGAACGTCGGGGCGTTCCGCTGCTGGCAAGGCGAACACTCTTAGAGCTGACAATGACGGGCGGCTCCTCATCCCTAACATTGGAACCGATAAGATTAACAATTTTGGCCAAATTGGCGGCGGCTGCTGCCGAGGTAACCTCAGATGACATGCTGAACGCGTTTCCTAATCTCTGCTTGGATCTAGACACTTGTCACCTGACAGATGGCCTGGCTTGCTGTGCGGCGCACCAATTACTGATTTCATTTTATTGACGCTGACGTCGATTAAATCAAAATCGGATGGCGATGTGGCCGTCGCCGTGTGTGACGCAAGCCGGACGGGAGGGTCAACAGGAGGGCTGCCCATTGATGTATTGTCTACGAGGGATTGCTTGTGGGCGGACCAACTCTGCGATTTAGTGGAACGTGCAAAAGCGGATTAGTTTTGTGCGTGTCTGTCAACTTTTTATATCAGCCCCAGATCCAGACCCCCGACCTTCCTCATTCCCCATCGTATTTTATTACGCTTTTGTAGACCCCAAATTAATCCCAGTGGTTGGTAGAAAGCGCGAGAAGATGTCAATAGGCGTAGCCCCCTCAATAGGCCGTGACCTAAGGCAACACACTTACCCAAATGGTTCCGATACTGATGGCATATGATAGGTACGCTTTTTTATCCCTCTATCTCTCTGTTCTCCTAGCCAATTGGATGCGTATGCTTGAACACGGGCAGCGGCGGCATGCGAGAGTCCCAAATGAATAGATAATATACGGCCAGAGATAAACCCATGCCGCTAACGCCGCCCATATAGAGGATGAGTGTGAGGAGACGGAAGGCTTTGGATTCGAAAAAGTCATTAGACTTGGGCACTTGAATCTCCTCGTCTTCCTTGACAGCGGCGGCGAGATTGGATAGTGTGATCGACGACATGGCTGTAGATTGAACGAATACCGTAAGCCTCGTATATCGTATACCGTGTGGATACAAACTAACCTAACACTTGGCACAAAAAGAAATAACCGTTGAAATCTGCGGTCTTCCACGACTTTGTGTCTCTGGAGGCAAACTGAATGGCGGCGAACTTTGGCGACTGTCCGGTGACCAACCACATTTTCCGTATTTATTGCGATGTTTTTTCTATGTTGATTTGTTTTGCGGTTTCTTTATTGTTGTTGTTATTGCAGCAGTGGCTTATGGCCGAGCGGTTGCCCCGTATCGAGGTCCGGTCAGGCCGCGTTCAAGTGAGGCATGCTCCGGCAGCGTCTTGGCCGCGACGTTAATAAGATTCGACCATCCCAGCCCAGTACTGTCTTTTCCTCTGCCTTTCCTTTCCAGCCAACCATTCAATTCGCCCACATCACGTGCGCACTTCTTTAGCCACTTGACCTGGTTTGATTTGTTGTCAACGTCGTGTTGTCGATTTGTTTTTGCCGTATTTTTCGTTGTTCTCTCTATTATTCTCTGCTTCATATGCAGTGACTGCACCCTATTATAGTCTCAGGAAGGGTCTATTCAGCCTAAAAAGCTCATTACAGCATATGAGAACGATGAGCAGGAGGTTCATTAGGGATCTGAACTTTATGAGCTGTGTTAGATCCTTTGCCAGATCAGTAGAGTGAAGTTTTCGGGTTGACCCTAGACTAAGAAAAACTAATTACAGATGGCAGTTGTCATTCTCCCCAATTTTCCAAACAGATAAAGCTGGGAAACTAGATATAGGCAAAAGACAAGACTTTGAGAACATGTATGAGGTAGTTATTTTCTCTGTGAAACGTTTTCTTATCTTTACTTTCTTTCTTGACTTCCTTTGTTTAAAATTAGTACTGATCTAATCCTTACACTAGGAAGGACTATCCACCCTCTTTGTATTATATTGGATTGTGACTTATTTATTGTGTTGATTAAACAATATAAACTGACATGTTCAAGGAGTATCTACCCGACATCTTACTGTACTGGTTGTAGGGTAGATGCTAGTCGAGCCATACACAATGTTGTTGACGCCAATGGGCCATTGGCAAATCCAATTAGACATGAGCTCATAGGCTTGTTGTAGGGTTGTGGGTGCTTGTAAAGTGTTGGAGGTCAGGTGTGTGTATTGACTCACCTGACTGTGCCATCGGTTTACTGGTACTCATGCACTTTCTGTACAGGGTGACCGCCAATTGAGACGGGAAACTTGAGATGTATGTCCGGCATTCCGGAGTCAAAGAAGATGAGATAGTAGAAGGCCAGTGCCATACCCAGGCCACTGATGCCGCTCAAATAGATAAAAAGAGAGATTAAACGAAACGTCTTCGACTCGAAAAATGCGGAGGGTGGCTGCTCCTTGGGCAGACGGACATCGTCCGTCAATGGCTCCGTGGTCTTGGCCGATGTGGCCATTGCGAATGCACTACGGACCGTTGGCGATGGTGGTGCTGGTCTTATGGCGGTTCCAATTATGCAAATGAGAAATGAATTTAATTCAAGCTGACATCTTGATTGACTTTGATTGACGCCGATTATACATACCTTCCTTCTCGTACACTGCTTTGCTTTGCAGGCACCGTGGACAAATGCAAACCCGCTCAGAGGGAACACAGCTTCGAGGAGGCCATCACGCTGACAGGTGTCGGCAGGTTTCACCTTAAGCTGCTGCTCATCTGTGGACTCTGCTTCATGGCCGTCATGGTTGAGATTATGGGTGTTAGCCTAATAATGCCGTTGGTCACATGCGATCTCCAGTCGACGCTCGAACAGCAGGGCATGCTAGCCTCAGCCGGTTTCCTTGGCGTCGTTCTCAGCTCCCATGCGATGGGCTTCCTAGCTGACACCTGGGGACGTGTCGCCACATTGCGCTATGCGATGATGTTCAGTGCCATCAGCTCCATCGTTTCGGCGTTTTCAGTTAACATCTGGATGTTGATCGTGTGTCGCTTCCTCACGGGCTTCTTTATCTCGGGCGGCCAGGCGTGCGTATTCAGTCTCTGCGGCGAGTTCCATGGCAACAAGTCGAGGGTTCGACACGTAACTCTGCTCTCCTGCTTCATGTGCATTGCCATGATGTTTGCGCCAGGTGAGTAACCACACCAATCAATCTTTAATCTTCTATTACCTAACAATCTTCTTTTGACAGCTGTGGCCATTGGCATTCTTCCTCTGCAGTTCGACGCATCGCTCTTCGGCATGGCGATCAGTTCTTGGCGTGTTTTCCTTATTGCTGATGTATCGATTACGGTTTTGGCATTGTGCGGCCTCCATATGTTGCCGGAGACACCAAAGTATCAGCTGGTGCAGGGTCAAGTTGAAGAGGCCCTGGCAACACTGCGCAACATTTATGCCCAGAACTCGGGACGACCCTCCTCCGATTACCCGGTGGAGCGTTTGGCCCTACAGAGCGGTGGTGCCAGTCTGTCCAGTGTGCACGGCTTCTGGGATGCAGTGCGTCTCATCTGGCAGCAGACGGTGCCACTTTTCTATAAGTCGCGAGTTGCGCACACACTGAACATCTGTTTAATACAGTTCATGATCTATGGCATTGCCCAGGGCATCTTTATGTGGTTCCCCACCATACTCAACGAACTGGGCAAGGAGACAGCACAGAGTTCGCTGCTATGTACTTTACTGCAGGGTTTCAGCTCAACTCAGGATGTGACAGATGATGGTACCTGCCTTGTAACCCCCGATATCAACACCTACCAGGTGATGATCACCATTGGTGCCGCCTTTACGATAATTTATCTTATATTCGCATATACCATCGATCTGATTGGCAAACGAAATCTACTAAGTGAGTAACCTTAAATCATATTTCATAAATATCTATAGATATCGATAAAAGCAATCGCAATGCTAGTAAATTAATTGATTGTTAGAATATAAGCTGACATTAACAGCAGAAAACATAGCTATGTTTTTTCATTGTTTTCATTGAAATTTCATCATATGATAATTGGAATTTTGGAATGGAAGCTAAAAAATTCCTGCTTATATGCAGTAGAGTGTTGACTAAGTCTAATATGGTTTCCTCACTAATGCGCATTCATTAGAAATCAATATTTTGACTCAAAATTTAACTTTTTGTCTGCGATAGCGTTCTGTATTTTCAAATCAAAACCTAGAATATTTAAAATGAAAGAATTACAGATAATACCAATGTTGAGAACTAGTTTCCGTTACCCCATAAGCATTGGGCTAGACTGCGGAATACCAAATCCTGGGAAGACTGTTCAGAATTTTGAAAACACTGACCTGAAATACCAATGATATTGCTAAAAGAATTCAGGGTGCCCGTAAACGGATTATATTCAACAGGAACTTTATTTTTACTGCTTTTAGTTTTTGACTATTTCATTTAATTTGATAACAACGATTATTAAGATATGCAGCTATAATTACACAATTCCCTGTATATTGCGAACAATTTGTGCTTTGCATTTAAACCAGATACTTTATATAAACAATCGTATCAATGAAAAAAAACTACATACTTATTTTCCTATTAAAATATAACTGAAATTGTATATCTTAGCTTTCACAAAAATCAAGTGAAAATCGTAAAGTTCTATTGAAATACATTATCTTTAACCACTAGCCTCCCATAAGGAATATATGTGTTGAAATGCTGAATGCAGTTTCAGTGAGCACAGAGTATAATAAGTATGATCAAAATATTGGGATACTTTAAGATTCTTGTCAATTAAATCCTTAATAATTAGATGAAATGCGAACTAGATCTTAGATTAGTTGTTCAGTTCATTGTGGATCATTGAAAATTCTTAAATTAAATGTGCATGTTATGTAAATATTTAACGTTTAGATAAAATCAGTGTTACTTATGAATCTTGATCATTGACAACATTGAAATAAAATCTGTGTGTCAAATGAATATTAAATACTATGCAGATCAGTGTTGACTTAGTCTTGTATGATCAATTGAATGAAATCTACCCACCTATATATTTTAAATTTAGTAGCTAATTTGTTTTGCTCTCTTTGCAGTTGGATGGATGATGCTGACAATTGTATGCCTGGTTTTGTTACACTATGTAACAGAGTTTGCACCGCTGGTAATTGCCCTGACTTTGGTTATGGCCATTGGCAATTGTGGCGGACTGGTGAGCACCATGGCAATGGAATTTTATCCGACTCAGATCAATGCGATGGGCATGTGCTTTATCATGATGATAGGTCGCCTGGGCGCCGTTGTGGGCAGCAATCTGATGGGTCGACTGCTATTCAACAGCTGTGACATAACCTTCTGGGCCCTGTTGGGATTGGTGGTGCTGCTCACTTGCATGTCATTCTTTCTACCGGATCAAGCCAGGTCCAAAAACAAATCGCAATCGTCGTCTACGACTCAAATTAATTCTAAGTAAACTTGTCAAAGTTCTAGTATAAGTTTGTGCTAGAATTCTATTTTTTTTTTTGTTACAACTATAGATATTGAATTAAGTGCGAACCAAACTTTAATTTAAAAAAAAAGAACAATTAATAATAGTTTATAATAATTAATTTTTTATATACACCTAGCTGTGGTAGTTGAAATATATGAGTATTATACAAAGTCCTGTTTTTTTTTTGTAATTTGCCCTTAGGGAAGTTTATGTTAATTCTTAAATCAAGATTTGTACTTTAGATATTCTCAAAATTTCTCTCATATAATTTTCAAGCTTAATATTTGCGACCTTGCTCTGGTTTTAGCAACAATCTTTTCTCGTTTTGCTGTAAATATTTATAATTTCTTATGAAGCGTCTGCAAAAAAAAGAAAAAAACTAGATGACTTCTAAATAGTACGGGAACGTGAATGGGGACGGGAATGGAAATGGAAATGGGAACGGTTACGGGAACAAGAGCAATTGCATTGGAAATGGATTAAGTAAATGTTTGTGCTCATTTCTACAGTTGTTGTTGTCATTGTTGTTGTTGTTGTTGTTGTTGTTGTCAATGTTGTCGTTTGCCGATAGCTGTTGTGGCTGCATTAACATTCTTGGCATTGCCTGTCGGGGGCAGAGACAGTGGCAAGAGGCAGGGGCAGGGGCAGGGGCTGGGGCAGTAAAGATGGAGGAGATGAAGATGAAGATGAAGGAGGGTCTTGAGTCGCCACTAAACGCATTCCAAGTGCCGTCTGCATCTGCAATCGTAAGTACGCTTTTTATTTATTCAGTGAACGGTGTTTGCTCCGCCGGCTGGCAATAGTCTCAGCCGTCTATAGAGTCGGCAGAGTCTGCAGAGTCTGATCCGTCGCCACAGTTAGAGTTAAAGTCAGAGACAGAGCTAGAGCTGCCAATCATAAATACGAGTACGTAACACACACGTTGTCACAGACTGCCTTCGGGCATCAACTATCTGGCAAGAGCTATTGGCCATGGCCCAGGCATTGGCCATAGACTTGCCTAACTGCGCATTTGTCGACTTATATGGCATAGACAGATAACCACATAACAACTGCTAGTCCCGCTGCCAGTCCCATTGCTAGCACCACTGTCCACTGTGTCAGTGTAGTGCCAGTTCCATTAGACAGTCCCGTTTGCCGTCCCCATCTGCCTTCCATCCGCAACTTGGCGACACTCTTTCTAGCCTCAACGAGCACTCGTATGTAAGCGACTACCAAACGGAGTAAATTAGCCCACACCCACCGACCGAGTGGATTCAGCACATCACAATTGCCTTCCGGCTCGCATATGGCTCAATACAGTTCCATATTGTACCAGTTCTATTAGTTATACTTTACCGTTAAATGTGGTCAATTCAAAAAGCACAAATTTATACATTAAAGAGTTCAAATATCTTCAAATTGCACTTACAACGTTGTCAATTTTTAGCACCAAAGGAAAACTAAGGGATGCATGAAAATCTAAAAGAATGTCTTCGATCTTCTTTGATAGACAGGATACAAATTGGACTGAGGTTAAATACATACATGTATCTGATATATAGTATACATATGTATATCTAATTATCTTCTCTACACAAACGCAATGTCAAAGATGATTTAATATTATATAGTTTCATACCCTTGCAGAGGCTAACAGGTAGGTAGGTCTAAGGAAGGTCACAGGTCTATGGAAGTCTGGCAGACCCCATAAAGTATGTATATTCTTGATCAGCATCAACAGTTGAGTCGATATAGCAATGCCCGTCTGTTCGTCCGTCAGTCCGTCCGTCAGTCCGTCGTCTGTTTATATGAGAGCCTAGATCTCTAGAGTGTTTGCCGTCTATGGGCTAAGCAGAACCAGTTTGTGTTTAAATTTTGCGACGACCCCTTCCGCCCCGTAAATCAAAATCAACATTTTTGGGATCCTATAAAGTTAAAGTCCTGAATTTGGGCATAGAGGACGAGCATCAGGGCATCAATGTATCCTGAAAAGGCTATAATGAATTTGTGTGAATGTATGTAACAGGCAGAAGGAAGCATCTCCGACCATGTAAAGTATATATATTCTTGATCAGTATCAATAGCCAAGTCGATTGACACCTGTCCGTCTGTCTGTCCGTCTGTCCGTCTGTCAGTCTGTCCGTCTGTACGTCCGTCTGTATGAACGCGTGGATCTCAGCAACTATAAGAGCTAGAGACTTCAAATTTGGAATGTAGACTCCTGAATACCATACGCAGATCAATTTTTTTTTCAATTTTCGATATCATGTCCCGTTGGTTTTAAAATTAGAAAAATTACCATAACATAAGCAATTTTAAAGCTAGAGGCTTGAGATTTGGAACATATGATAAAAAGCTTGGGCTTAATGTGTCCTGAAAATTTCATCGCGATGCCACGCTCCCTTCGCCCATTACCCGAAATAGCTGATAACAAGAGCAGTTTTATAGCTAGAGACTTAAGATTTAGCACACATGGTAAGTATTCTACTCTAAATGTGTGCTACAAATTTCAGTACGATCGGATATAGAACTCAGAAGTTATTCAAGAAACAAATTTATGCAGCGCAGCACATGCGTCGCAGCTCAGTCACAGCACAGTCGCTGCGCCGCGGCGACGATATAACGAACTAAACATAAACAATCAACAGCCGCAGTCCAGTGTTGCCAGACTATGCAAGCTACATACACTCGATGCAATCGACTTCAAGCGATATATTTAAATCCCATTATAATGAAATAACTTGTCTTTGAAGGCCTGCACAGGGTATCCTACTGTCGCGCCCGCTCGACTGATCGGCTTGTTTGATTACAAGTTTGACGTTTTATTATGGTATTGACATTTCCAACAAAAATGAACAAAATCTGACAACTAATTCATATAGAAATTATAGAAATAATTGGTAAAGAACTTGTTTTGTATGAAAAACTTGTTGTCTTCCAATATATCTTGGCCAAACTCATTATACTATTATTTTTTTCACTATATATTATTTATTCTTTAAGAATAATATTTCTTTCAGCGCTTAATATTTCTGAGAATAACAGGCAGTTATGGCCGCTTTTAATCTGTCCAAAATGGAATAGAAATAGAATTCCATGTGATAAACAAGTTTGAATTTTCAATTCTGAGGTTGTGTGCTAAAGAGTGAAATTGCCGAAAAAGTGTATTTTGGAAATATATGGATTTAAACAAGAATTGATTTCTCCACAATATTCAATACAATTTATAGTTGGACTCGGTTGGACTAACTATATGTAGCTCTATTCAAAGTAAAATTGTATTTCAAATTAATACTAGTGAGATTCTTCACTTTAACACACCATTACAGGGACAGGAAGACCGGAATCTACAGTAGTACAGTAGTAGAAGCATCTATGAATAAACTACATTACAAAATTTGACCAATTATTGTTGATTTGGATGTTTTCTACCAATTTAAAGTTGAATGTTAAATACAAATATTTTAACAGCACGTTAAACTTAACAGTGACGCGCTATGTTAAAATTTTTGGTACGCAATATTACAGATTTGTGTTTTTCAAATACTAGTAATAGATTGCCTTTATAAAAAAGATATTTTAACAACTGTTACAAAATCAGTTTATTAAAAAAAAATGGGAAAAGCCCTCATAGTGCTTTCGCTGGCTATATACAAGATCGTCAGTGATTAGACTATTGGATGTCTTTACATCTGAGGAGTTTATGTTACTTAAGTTTTATAATCTAAGAATATTTAGAGTAATGCTGGGTTCTCACTGGGTCACACTGTGACACTGTTGTCTGGGACTCTTTATGACGCTCTGTGACACAAGTCAAAAGTGTTCTCATTGGCGGGTCATAAATTGTGCGTCATTGCTCTGTGACCGGCCAAATGATAGCCCTCAATGTGAACACTACTTGCCATTATCATAGAGCGTTAAAAGGTTCACAGAAAGTGATCATTGAACAAGCTCGTGAGCGATTAGCAAGTTCCACAAAAAAATTCAAAACAAAGGCTGGCGGCAAAAGAATGCTTTGACTGTTCAACTGTCATCCAAGTGAAAAAGTGCAAGTGCAAAAAATTTATTAAAAAATGGAAAACGCAAAAGTTACAATTCGAGCCCGCCGTATTACTATTCAGTAGCATACATGCCTTCTTCCTGCCGTGTTAAGTTCAATTTGTCGACCCAACAACTGCGATTTGCCTTGGTCTCATCATCATCTTCATCCAGCAGCCACAGCCCAATAGGAGACAACGCCACTAGTTCTGCCTCATCTTCAAAATCCATTTCTTTCATCATTTTCAAATGTTTATATCACAAAAATAAAAATAAACAAATTTTGAGAAAGTTTTTCTCAACGTTTTTTTCGATAAATCGAGAAACAAAACAAAACAAGTTGTCAAAATGTGACGAGAAAACCAACTTGCTAGTTCTGCCCGTCACAGGTAGAATGGGTTCATTTGAGCTACTTCAACTGAAACAGCTGTTCAAATAATATGGGTCACAAACGTGACAGCCTCTGTCACAAAAAATATGTGACACAAAATGACACTGGTGTTCACATTGAAGTGTCACATTTTTGTGACACAAAATTGTAGTGTCACAGCCGTTGACGTTCACACTGCTTTGTGACGCTATGACACTGCTTTGTGACGCTCTATGACCCAATGTGAACCCAGCATAAAACTTATAAACTAGGAATAATTGACTAGTACTCCATGACAACCAATCATGGAAATAGCATCAATATCAGATAAACATAACAATAGTTATGACTCAAAGTATGTATATGTCGTTGGAGTTTTAAAATGTAATATATGTTTATGTAACTTAAGTGACGGGTATATCATATTTGGGTACTCGACACCTTTTTACTGCCATGAATTTACAAAAAAACTAATTATAATTGGTAGAAACTATTCAATTAAAACAGTATTGTAATAAGTCGAGAGCCGACTGTGAGAGATCCTGTGCTCTTTCTATGTTAATTTTAAGGCCTTGAATCTGTCCTATAAATTTCATCACAAATTGGTTAACAAACTATAATAAGAAGTTATCCAAGGACAATTTCTCGCAATAGAGAAAAAAGTTCGAAGTCTGCGGCGTGAAGATTATTGCCAGTTGATCCAGATATCAGAATTTATCCAGAAAACTAACGCTCTTAAAAAATCGTTCAGACAAGAAAGTCATGATAAATATTTCGATAGTTGCCGTTGGTATCAATTTTAATGGGACCCTAGACACGGAAATCTGACTATCATTTAAAAACTTGAAGACATTAGTTAATATTTACAAAAAAGACAAGTATTGGTTGCTCTAACTCTTATATTCTGACTGCTCTACGTAAAAGAGCGTGCTACAAATCAACTTGGTCCGCATGGGGTTCATAGAAGTCTGTATGCTAAATTTGGTTGCTCTAGCTCTTATAGTTTTTAGATGTGCTGGTGCATAAAGACGGACATGCCTATATCGACTCGGTTGTTAAGGAATATATATACTTAAGGGTTGGATATGTCTCCTTCTGTCTATTAATGTGTACCCTCTGATTACTGGGCTAATTACCTTAAAATTTAATGTAAAAATGCGACATGACTTTCTTGCGGGCTCAGTATTTAACAAAGTACGAAATAAATATATAAAAAAGTACTTCAATCTGCATTTTCTTTTCCAATTTAGAGACTATGGTAGCTACATATCTAATCTATGCTTGATTCATTGTATCTGTGGGTTGAACCTTGTCGCCAGTGGGCCATGATTACTTTCACGGGCGTGGCGTGGCATGGCTGTGTGGCAGCAGCAGCAGCAGCCTCAATGTGGGCAACAGCTTCGACTAATGTCGCGGCAATTAAGTGGCAACAACTGTCGTTCATCAATCATTGGGCATTGCTGGGTTTCGAAGTATGTTGACCCGAAAATGGCCTCAAATTAGCGGTACATTTTGTTGAGCATGTTTGTGTGAGTATGTATGTATGTATGTATGTATGTATGTATGTATGTATGTATGTGTTTGGCTAAATATACCCTACAATTGGTAAGTAAATGGGCAAAAACGTAGGTGAGGCAGAGACAAGTGGCGCTCATCTACGTTGATTGACTGCTAACCGAACAACAACAACGGTAACAACAATGACAACTGAAAGAGGAGCCCCATGTTGCGACGTGCCGTGAAATAAAATCAGAAATAAAAGTCGCACGTCCAAATGGAGCAGCATCTTCTGGCTAAGCAAACGGCAAAAATAGTTAAACAGTCGACTTAGGCAAATTGGCACGAGGCGACGGCAATGGTAATGGCAATGGCATTGGCAATAGCAACAGCAACAGCAACAGCAACAGCAACTGCGACAGCAATGGCAACGGCAACAGCAACAGCAAAGTCCAGGAGCAGCAGGCGGCAAGTGCGTTGAGGAATTACAATGATGACAACAGCTGCAGAAGAAGCCAATGGCAAAGTGTGCCGGTCGACATTGCGATGCCAGTCATAGAACCAGGCGACGTTGAAAGATTTACACGCCAACTGAAACAAGAAAGAAATGAAAGAGCGACAACAGCAACAACAACACACGGCAGCAACAACAAACGGCAGCAACTGTTGCTGATGATGCCAAATTCAAAAAGTGGATTGCGCATGCGTAGAATGGGAATGAGAATGAGCACAGAATCAAACTCTAGAAGCACAAATACTTGTACTGAGATATTCTCAGACAGTCAGACAGCCAGACAGTCAGATATACAGATTATGATGACGACTACGACGACTGGTCAATGTTGCAGTGGCAACATTGTTACCTTGTTGCCACAGTTATCCAGCTCGTCATCTACAGCTAATGAAGCGACCGGATATTCTGTTTATACGTATCGCATAACACGATATATCAAAGTCAGGCTTTACATTTCGTTTTATACGCAGAGAATCAGAGAATATCGGGTTCATTATCGGACTTGATAATGGTCGCCTATTGCTTTTTGGTTACAGGTTACACTTAATCTTTTTATATCGGTTTCTTAATGGTTGCAGTCTTTTTGTACCGCGACATTAAGATACCCTGTGTCAGTCTTATACGTTGTTGCACACATACTATAAACACACGAAAGCATATACACACACAAGCAAACACGCAGCAAGCTTTGTTCGTTATAACGTCAGTTTTCTTTTCTTCTTCTTGAGTAAATTTGTTTCTTGAATATCTTCTGCGTTTATTACCCGAACGTGATAAAATATCCGGTACACATCGAGTCTGCTACATTTATCTCAAGTCTATAGCTTTAAAATTGTCCCAGTTATGGGTTTTTTTTGTGGGAGAAGGGAGCATGGCATTCAAATTTAAAAATACCCAATGGGGCTTGAACTCATGTGATGAATATATTCGGTAGACTTTTTGCACGGAAAATTTCATGTGGAAGGGAACACATCCCCACAGAAATGGGCGGTCAGCTGCGACTTCAGTATGGCAGACGTTCACTGCATACATACGAAATCCCTGCGGCAAGGTCAGCTACGAATCGCGATCTATCCCTGAGACCGTCACTGCTCGATTCAGCCAAGACTTTAAGCTGAATTTATGCCTATGCTTTGTTCTTTGTTTTAACTTCGGAATATGTATATTTTGTCGCTATTATTATGTTTATTGTCTTTTAGAAAAAAACTGGCCGGACATAAAAGGAAAGTTAATTACAAAATATGAAAAATTTATGTAACAATATATTATTGCACTATATTTTATTTTATGTTTCGTTTCAGCGATAATATAGATTAATCTATGTATTTAATTAAATTTAAAATTAATTATTTATGAAATATACTTATAAAAGCGAATGTAGGTTTTATACAAGATCGCTGCACAGCCCCTCTGAGCGCTCTGGGGTAAATTTGTACATTTTTCAGGGTAAAAAGTTCTATTGGGTAAACTTGTTTCTAGGAAAATACATACGAATCTTAAAGTCTTTACAGACAGGCGGACAGGAGTCAATCGACTAGGCTATTGATAATCCATAATAATATAGTACATTCATATATATTTTATAAGGTATTTGTCACTTAATTAAAGAATTCACATAACTTACAGTGGATCAACATTTATGTGTATTTTAGAATAATTAAATTAATAGTGTTAATAAATAATGAAGTACAAATAAGGATATCTAATTCATTAATATCAGGTAAAATAAGCTTTGATTTGTGACTCCGATTGAATTTTCTTTTTTTTAATAGTAATAAAAATGCATTTTCATTTCATTGTACGAGTTATTTTCAATTGCAACGATCATCATTTTTGATAACCGTCTTATGTCTCTACTCAAATTGTATGACGGAAAAATGGGTAATGGTCTTCTTGGATTTTTCACAAGGTGTCGAGTTCAAGGGACATGAAGTTCAAAAAGTTGACATGCCCCTTTCAAAAACCACAAACTCGTCACAGCTCTATTCTATTATTATCTCAATTCTTCAAGCTCTTAATTATCATTGTCATCACACTTAATTGATCGGTTAAATGTACCTGTATTAAATGCATGCACTAATTGTTATTCTCTTAAATTTATTAATAAGTTGTAGCTTAGAATTAATTCTACAATAATATAGCCAGATCAACTGAGGCCTTCCGGCTGTTATTCTCTTAAAGTTTATGATGTATGCATAGAATTTGTCAATATTTAAATTGAGTAACGGGTATCTAATAGTCGGGGACTCTGCCATAGCGCTGTTACTGGTTTCCCGGCCACTGTGCGAATCTAGTTCTTTGTATTATTTTAACAATTCGTATAGGAAATCACTCTATTAATCGTATATGACTCATGACAATAAGTGTTGCCACCCTAGCCTAACATGAGAAAGGGCAACAAGCGGAATAGCCGAGCGTGCGCGACAGTATGATACCCTGGTCCGGTCTCTTAATTGCCCTAACTTCCTTTTTTATTATCCAATCGTAGTGAAATTTTCAGGACTCATTCAGATTCGAATACTTATCATGTGTGCCAAATCTTAAGTCCCTAGCTTTAAAAGTGGGTGTGGCAGCCTGATAAAATTCGACCTTATCTTAAGTCTCTAGCATTAAAATTGTTTTTGTTTTATTTTGGTTTGTTAACTTTTCGAGTTTAAGATAAACTTGATCTGTGTACGTACCTGCGATTATTAACAGTTCAAGCTGAAAGCCTTTCAAATCTTTGAGATATTTTCGTTCATACGGACGAACAGACGGACAGACAAATTGACGGACTGGCGGACAGACGGACTGCCAGACAGACGAACCGATGTGCATGACTTGATCGACTCGGCTATTTATGCTGATCAAGAATATATATACTTTATGGGGTCTGCCAGACTTCCCTTTACCAGTTGCATAATTTTAACGAACTTAATATACCCCCACAGGGTATACTAATATAAATGACAGTTGCTTACACGCAGTTCATAACGGGCATTTACAGGGATGTGGGAATATCGCGATATCATGTAAGTTTGTATGTGTGTCGCATAAACAAGGTACATACATACATAAGTGATGACGACGCTTACAGAGATGAAAACGCAGACGTCGACGGCGTCGACGCCCGCCAAGTCAAACGTTATTTAATCAGAATCGTAAAGGCAAAGGCACAGAAAGACGCACAGACACCAAACACACGCACAAATACACAACTGGCGAACAGGCGTCTCAGCAGCGTCTGCAGCAAAACAGCAACAACGACAGGTGCCTGGCAGCGACAGAGGCTGAAGTAGAGGCAGTGGCAGCGGCAGCGGCAGCGACTGAAAGAAAAATGCAGCAAGAAATAAAAGCTGGCGTGCGGAGTATGCGAACGCGAACGCGACTGCTGCAGCAGCCGCCGCGACGGCCAATCAATTCTGAGAAATGAAAACTCCGTCTTCGGCATCGTCGTTGTTTTTGTTGTTGTTGTTGTTGTTGCTGGCACAATTGTGCGATAGTTGCCAGTTGCAGGCAAAGCAAAAGCTACAGCCACAGACACAGCTACACATAAACATAAAAGAATGCGAAGAAATGCAAAATGCAAACACCACGAGCCACTTTCCAAATGCATTCATGATGTTTACCGTTGAAATGCGCCCAGTTGCCAGTGTGAGTGTGCAAAAGAGAGACAGACAGCATCTGCGACTGAGACTGAGACACCGGGAGAGGCTGAAGCAGCAGTCGCCGCAGTCGCAGCAACAAAAGCTGCACTGGCTCTGGCATCGGGCAATGCAGTCGCCAGCAACAAATGAGGAGAAAAGCACAAGCGGAGCAACAACAACTTTAAGTCCACCACACACATACATACATATACATAGAGGTGGTGACAGCAGGGTTGCCATTTCCGTTGATTTATATCAGATGGGGATCAGATTATTTTCCAGATTTGAACTACGATTATGTAAAGTGCAAAAATATTTATTGTAATTATATACTAATTTTAATAAATGAAATAATAAAAAACAAAATAATTTATCGTTTTTTAAAAGAATTAATTTACTTATACTTCTTCTATATATTTTATTTAAAATTAACTACGAAAATAAGAATAAAGTTAGAAAATTTGGTTATAAATATGCAATTTATATTGAAGACTGAGAGGATAAATGAATTAAAAGTTAAAGAGGAGCTTTAGAGTTGAACTGATTATTTATTTAATGATTTTATTTTATTTAAAGTCTACTAAGAAAATAGCAATAAAGTTAGCAAATTTGATTTTAAAATAGCAATTAAAATATAATAATATATAATTTAAATTTAAGACTAAAAGGATAAACAAATTAAAAGTTTAAGGATGAAGTAAATATTTATATACTTAAAGTTATCATTTTATTTAACATCAGCTAAGAGAACAATAAAAAATTTAGTTTTATAAATAATATGGCTTTAAATTAGTAATTCAAAAAAACTGTATATCATTTAAATTTAAGACTGCGAGGATAATGGTTAAGGGGGAGCTTTAAAGTTGAACTAAATAATAATTATTTTAAATTATTTTATTATTTTATTTAACGTCAGCTAAGAGAATATCAATAAAGTTTGGAAATATGGTCTTAAATAAGTGATTGAAATAAATAATAAAATAAATAAATAATAATAATAATAAAGCATACACAAATTAAAAGTTAAAGGAATAACCAAATATTTATTTATTTTGCGTTCAGAGAATAAGAATAAAGCTTGAAAATATGGTTTTAAATTAGCAATTGAAATATAATATAAATTTTATTGAATATATTTTTAATATATGTAGTATATAATTTAAATTTATAGTTAAAAGAGAACTTCAGTTGTTAACTAAATATTTTCTATATTTAGAGATTTTATTTTATTTAAAGTTAACAAAGATAATAATACTAAAGTTAGAAATTACGAATTTAAATTAGCAATTAAAATACAATAATTTATTATTTAAATTTAGGACTGAAAGCATAAAGAAATTAAAAGTTTTAATTCAGCTTTAAGTATGTATATATTTATATTTAATAATTATGTTTAATTTCAATTAATATATCATATATCATATAATATATATTTCAGTTATTTTCAATAAAACATTGGCAACTCTGTTAGCGAAGAGCAACAACAACAATAGAGCCAATTCCGAAGTCGCGTCGCAGCTACCGCCGCTGCCGTTGGATGCGGGGCGCTTAAAATTCAAGTTCAAGTGCGTGATTGCGTCGACGACGCTGTCGCTAAAATGATCCTGCAGGAGCTGTTGACGTTCCTATTACCATTTCGGGCGCCCAATTGTCAAATGATTCTGTTGTATTTGTCCATCTAATCAGCCCAACAGAGAAGCAACAAGTGCTAATTGAAGCCTGTGTGTGCCAGTACAAGTGTTCGAGTTCTAACTGCTGCTGCTGTGGCTGCTGCTCTGCTGTGCTCATTTGTGCAGTTGACGTCGCCGTTGCGTCGCGTCGCGTCGAGTCGCCTCGATATCGTTGAGAGCGCCGGCGCAGCCAGTCACAGGCGGCTGGCTGCCTCTGTCTCTGCTTTTGCTTCTGCTTCTGCTTTAGCTTCAGTCGCAGTCGCAGTCTCAGTCGCAGATCTGAGCTTGTGTGCTTTGGCTTGTCTGTGTCTGTGTCTGTGTGAATCTTGTCTTGAATTTCTTCTTCTGTTCCCGACAGTTACATTACGAGGCCAAAGAAAGTATCTTGGCTGGCTCGCGTGTATTTCGCGTTCGTCGCTCGACGAGTTCACACGTCTTTGGCTCGCTTGGCGCATCTTTTACAGAATCAGATTTAGATTCCGCATCTGAATCCGAATCCGAATCCCGCAAGCCGAATTCCGTTCGGAACGTGAACGAGTCTCGTTTTTTGTCTCGTGATCTTGCCCAAGTTGCCCAGTGTTAGTGTCAGTGTATAAAATTCTGTTATTTTTTTATTGTTGTTGTTGTTGTTCTTTGCGCAATTACCGTTATTCAAGTACAACCACGCACCATAGACACCAGCAAGAGATCGCAGTGAAGTGAGTGTTGTTATTGCTGTCATTGTAGTTGTTGTTGTTGTTGTTGTAACCATTTTTGCCAGACATACTAAACCCAAAGTTAACCCCTGAGTGGCCATTAAGCACTCGAAACAGACAACTGCATAGCAAACTATTGTAAACCCAGAAAATTGTATTTCTATTGCGGTTATATTGAATTTTTTTGTTTTTTCATTTTGTGTGCTATAAACAATTGAACTAAAGTGTGCGCTAAATGATTCCAATTGGACTGCGGTCAGTCAAATAGGACACAAGCAGCAGCAATAGCAACAGCAACAACAACAACAACGTCGAAGACCACAACAAGAACAAGAAGATGAAGAAGACTGCAGCAAATACCGCTGCAGCTGCGCAGTAGAGCCGATTAACCAGCCTGTCAGGCGCATGCGGACTCGGCATTTCATGCTTTCTAATTTTTTCCAATTAGCACAAAAGCTGTGCTCTCTCTGGCCAATTGAGAATCGAAATCAAAATCAAAGTTTTTCTTATGCGGATGCAAAGCTTTTTTCTTCAAAGCAGCCGCAGTTACAGTTACAGTTGCAGTTGCAGTTGTGTGAAAAAGTATTAGGAATCATTACACACAAATCAAAATATAATGTGTAAAAATAAAACAAGGAAATGACACACAAAAACTGACTTGTCATGAGCTCCCCCCGCCCCCCTTACACTCCTCTCTTCATTACTCCTTACTCTCTTTACTTATTGACAATATAACCAATGCCATTCACATTCCCATATGCACACATGCACACAGATACACCTGCATGTCTGTCTGTTCTTCTGCTGGCGTCTGCTGTCGTCGTCTCCGGCTTTCGTTGCCATTGATCCAAATACGAGAAAGACAAAGAGAAGGAGAGCGAGAGGGAGACTCACATAGTATATATGTGTCAAATGGCAACTAATCACTAATCAGTTGTCATCATCATCAACGGCAGCATGAACTTTTCAACAAATCAATGTGAAAAATACTTTATAATATCCCCCGACTCCGACTCCGACCCCGACCCCGCAACCCGACCCCGACTATTTACAACTCCGACCCCGACAACAACTGCTCCCAGCTCCATTCCGTAGCAAACGTTTCTCCAGAGCTGCTTGGCTGGTTACTTCTTGACTGGTTCTTATTTACGTTACGTGTTATGCAGCGGTCTGCCGATTTCACTTCATCTTCTTTAACGTACTTACACGTTCCTCGTCTTGTTCTTCAACATCTCATTTTTTGACGTTTTTTCATTTATTTATTTATTTTGTTTTTTTTGTTTTTCGTATATTTTATGCACTTGCTTTTAGACTTAGTCAGAGAGCAAATAAATCGTTGACAATACAAACAAAAACACTCACGCGTACATACAAATAAATATCACGTTAAAGCTCTCATTAAGTGGAGCATTGAAGGAGCAGAAGAACGAGAGCGAAAACGAGAACGAGCAAGAGTTAAACACGAGGACATTTGCTTTATACCGGTAAGTGGAAATATTCGAGTGTACACACATACATACTTACATATGTATGCACACTTGTGCATGGGAAATAAAGCTGTATGCAGCGGAACTGTGAACTGAATGGGTTAAAGCATCATACATACATATGTATTTGGGAATATCGTGATATGCCATTGTCACAATAGAGCACACGTACTCTGGCATTTATCAGCACGTCCTGCTTAAAAAGTTTAGAGGCAGCCTTCAAGTTTTGGTAATAGTAGTAACATATAATACATAGATAATCGATAATAAACTAAATAAAATGCAAGTTGAGCGAGTAAAGGCAGTGTGTATATTAAGGCAACAGTCTCGCTTAAAGTTATTCATTCGATAGACGATAGCAACATTTCCAAACTGTTACTCCATTCAAATAGATTAAAGCGAGGCACTGACGACATTATCCTCCAAATTCCCTTATTTTGCTCTTAGTTATATTTGAGCAATGCACTGCTCGCAGCATAGAGCAATGCGAAATACAAAAACAACTTTCCATGCTCGCACGATAGCAACATTTCTAAACTGTTACTCTTTTCAAATAGATGAGCTGCTGACGCCATTACTCTCCAAAAACTCCTTTGCTTTTGTATATGCTTCTAGGTATATTTGAGCAATGCATTGCTCAGAGCGTAGAGCTTTTAGGTTTATGTGAGCAAAGCATTGCTCGCAGCAATGAGCAATACAAAAACAACTTTGCCTGCAATACACAAAACTAACTTAGCACATCTCGTTTCTCTGCTTCATTCTCTCTGCCAATGCCGGCGAGCTTGGCGACAACAATTTCACATGCGTTTTTAAGCTGCCATTGAAATGTTTAACAATTCGGAAAGTAATGAACACAACGATTTATTAGTGCATATTCTAAATTGAGAAAAACATTGAGTGTGCCTTTCTATGTATTTGTCTTTTACTGGATGAAATATATAGAGATCACAAAAAGTGTGATTATGACAACTAAATGATTTCTACACAATAATGTCTTTCAGTGTAATTAGGCATTAATAAAGCTAATGAGTTCACATATCAATCAACAGCAATCGCATCAGTTAACGAACAATACTAGACAGATAGATGTTTTAACAGAGGGAAAGAGAGAGGCAGAGATAGTGTGAGGGAGAGAGAGAGAGAGAGAGAGAGAGCATAACAAGAGAGCGGTGTTAAATGCATTTGATCCGTCTTGGAGCGCATTAAATGCACCGTTAACTACTTCGAATTCTAATCAAGCTGATGCGACAAACCAAAGAACGCCGCGCGGTGGCACAATAAACTCAATTCCTCGCGCCAGTTAAAAAAAAAGAAGAAAAAACAAACACACACAGACACACACATAGACACATTAAGAGAGACAGGTAACAAACACGCGACATGGCCATAAATGCAATGCCAAGTTGCAACTCGCAAGTTGCAAGTTGCTAGTTGCTAGTTGTTGTTGTCGTTGCCGTTGTCGTTGTTGCATCTGTTGCAAGTTGGCAAACGGAGATCAACAGCAATGGCAACGGCAACAGCAACGGCAGTCGACAGTCCCCATCCTCAAACTGCAGCTGACTGTGTGTGTTTTTCTGTGTATGTTGGCCTCAAATCATTTGCTTTTGAACATGGGACACCCTATGAAGACGTGACGCGTTTGCGTTCAAGTCTCCGGTCTTTGGTCTCTGGGCTGTCTAAGTCATGAATCGTACTCGAACCATTTGATCTATGAGCACATATGTCTTCTCACTCCTCTTCTTCAAGTTCTTGGCATGTTTTTATGGGAGGAACTCATAGATCTTTTGCCTTTGCAAATGGTTGTTATTTGAATTCATTTGAATTTCATTCATTGTTTGACATCTTTCTCTCTGTGACTTTCGTTCACCAACTACCGGCAATAAACAACATACATCAACTTGTCGACATTCCCTTAGCCCACTCTTCACTTCTTCACATCTTTCCACCTGTCACATTCCCTTCTTTCCCATTTTGATGACGCATAATTTATAAGCTAATTTGATTTTGGCAAAACCTGCCTCTATTGGCAGGTATTTTTACTTCAGCAGCTTGTTGCGAGAATACAGACGCAGACGCAGATACAAATACAACAAGTGCTAAAGATGCAGATACAAATACAGCTATACAGATACAGATACAGCAACATGCGATGCCTTTCTTTGAAAAATGTTAATTTGTGCTCAACAAGCTTATTTTTTTCTCTCTTTAACAATTCGAATATATGTTTCTTGTTATTCTTCATCTTCGTCTTTAATTTTCGAAATCTCTACCGGCGTCTAACTGTTCTTTTCCTTTCTACGGTGCTGTTACCAGCTCACAGCTAACACAATTCCCCGACCCCGCCACGCTTAACGTTTATCTCACTGCATTCCAATAATGAAATGGAAATCTCTCTAGACGCCTTCTCCCGAATCTCAGTGTACCCGATAAAAAGGGAGAGTGAAGTTGTCTTTAATATACTTCCAACACATCTTAAGCTTGAAATTCAAAGAAAATAACTTTCAAGCTACTAGTTAATTGGTGTAGTTTAAGCTTAAAGCTTCTCGGTGTGCTTAAAGCTCGTCGGTGTGCTTAAAGCTCCTGAATTAATAATTTATCCAGTACCTGTATGTATTAATTTTGTGCAAAAGAAAATGAATAGAAAGAGTAAACATCATTTTTATTAACTCATGAGCGATTCGCTTGCATTATTTAGATCTGAAACAAATAAAGATGTCTGAAATTATCGCGGAATGATGGAATTCAAGGAGTAAAGACATTTGTATTATTCAGTCAGCTTTAATGTATAATTTTAAATACAATCTGCATATTTTATGCATAAGTATATGCACGAAAACATCAAAATACTATTATAGAGACTTATACTGGACTATATGACTAGGTTTTATAGTGCACTATAAAGTGAATTAGAGTCATATGCTTATTATCAAATTAATGATAGTTCAGATCACTTTCCAGATAAGTACTTACCTGAAAATAGTGTTCTACTACCTTAACTTTACTTATTAATATTTAACAATCTGATTTATAAGATAGACCTTGTTATCTTTAAGTCAAAGTCAATATAGGGAAATAAATTAAACGAATACGAAATTCACAAAGTTGTTATGTGTAATTCAACCAAATTTCTCCAGCTTTTTTGAGCTGCTAATCAGCGGCAAAAGAAGTGCAATTATATTTGCGTCGCTTGCCTCGCCTCAAGTTGCAATTTGCAAGTGACAGCTCTTTAAATTGTTTTGTTCGTTCAGGGTTGACAGCTTTACTAGTACTACTTGCCATCGCTTGTGATTCAAAGTTGACTTCTCCGACAAAACAAAACACAACACAACACAACAAAAGGCCCCTCCCAGTTGTTGTGCGACTCGCAATTCCCAAAGCATTTTGTGGTTGCAACTTGCAACTGTTGCAGCAGCTGTTGCTGCTGCCGATGTTGTCGGGCAATCTGACACGTTCTCGTGTCTTTACAAACGCCCATTTTGAATATTAGAAATGATGTGTCTATCTCTCTAGCTGACTCTTTTCTCTTTCACTCTGTTGCAAGCGAATTGCACCTTATTCCAAGGTGAGTGGGAATTTGTTGTGCTTGGCATTTGGCCAATTTTATTGAGTGCACTGCCCCAAATAACCGGATAAAGCTAAAGATAACTACTACTAAGTGTAGTTAAAATGTATTTACTTCATAGTGAATTATAGTTTATTAAATATAGTTTCAACAAACTGAATATTGGCTAAATAATGGCCGCTAAAATGCGTCTACAAAAAAAAGTATGGTATTTGCTTATTGTATTAATATAAAGACACCAATTTTACTCATCTATTATGACTCCGAAATATGTTCCTTATACATGTCCTAAGATTATAGACTTGATTTTTGATTTTGGTAGATGAAGTCACAGCATTTCAATAACCGGATAAAGATAAAGACAACTACTAAGTGTAGTTAAAATGTATTTATTTCATAGCGACTGCTAGTTTATTAACTATCGTTTCGCATTTTGGTCAAAACTGAAGTAACTGTATGTATATCGTATTAATATATAGATAGATATCATTCCTCATCAATTATGACTTCGATTTCAAGAAGACAGTTGTGACAGACCTCTGTATATATATATATTCTGGAAAATATCTTATGTTCCTTATACATGTCCTAAGATTATAGACTTGACTGGTAGATGAAGTCACAGCATTTCAATAACCGGATAAAGCTAAAGATAACTACGAAGTGTAGTTAAAATGTATTTATTTCACAGTGAATGCTAGTTTATTAACTATAGTTTCGCATTTTGGTCAAAACTAGAGAAACTGTATTTGTAGATATGTATAATATTTGCTTATCGTATTAATTAATAAAGATAGATATCATTCCTCATCAATTATGACTTCGATTTCAAAAAGACAATTGTGTCAGACCTGTGTATATATGTATTCTGGGAAATATCTTATGTTCCTCATACATGCCCTAAGATTATAGACTTGATTTTTGATTTTGGTAGATGAAGTCTCAGCATTTCAATAACCGGATAAAGATAAAGATAACTACTAAGTGTAGTTAAAATGTATTTATTTAATAGCGACTGCTAGTTTATTAACTATAGTTTCGCATTTGGGTCAAAAGTGAAGAAACTGTATGTATATCGTATTAATATATAGATAGATATCATTCCTCATCAATTATGACTTCGATTTCAAAAAGACAATTGTGTCAGACCTGTGTATATATGTATTCTGGGAAATATCTTATGTTCCTCATACATGCCCTAAGATTATAGACTTGATTCTTGATTTTGATAGTTGAAGTCACAGCATTTCAATTAAATAATAATAATTCAGAAGTCCGTAGAGTGCTTTACTTTAACACTTAGAATTAGCACAGTGCAACGGTCTGACTTAGTTTAGTTGTGATAAAGTGTGGGATTGTACAAGTTATACTATGATTGTCTGTGCATTCCCAGTTCCATTCTCATTCCCCCAGCTAACAGTTATCACAAAACAGTAAACACAGAGCCGGTACAAGTACCCTATTTGCGAGTATACCCACTATTATCCACTACTAAACATTAAACAGACCTGTTCGGGTGGCTAGTTTAGAAACCAGTTTAATTAAAATCGCTGGCAAAAGAAAGTGAACCATTTGGGAATGTATTTAATTTTATTTTTGTATTATTTCTTATTTATATTTCTTTTTTTTTCTGCTTATAGCGTGTGTATTATGATGATAATAATTAACATTAATTTTGGTTATTGTGTTGCACTTCTCATTGTGCAGCGCAACTCAAAGAAAACCAGAAAATGGCATAAAAAAAAATGCTTTATAAGTAACTGCGTTTTGTTTGGTGGTTTACCGTTTAACTGATTATGTGTCTGTGTGTGTGTGTGAGTGGAAAAACGCTACGATTCGAAAGTGGTCTTCGAATAACAATTTTCCCAAGCCAAACCGCCCAAATGGCTTTTGATATTTGGATCAATTTATTGGCCCGTACAATGAGTTAGCTGTGGCAAGTGGCTAGTGGGAAAAGAGGCTGTGGCAGGCGGCGTGACAGCTAAAAATGAAAAGTGAAAACTGCACATATTGTGCGACAATTTGCCTTTTCCATTTCATTTGATCGAAACGTGGTACGTAAATGCGGCTTTAATGAAAATGCCGCTGCCAGAGCTGAATTGGGCGACGACTGAATTGGTTGCAAGTCTCTGATCAGCTTGGCTCAGCTTATATCGAGCGTGGCAAGTGGCAAGTGGTAAGTGGAAAGCCCCCAACATTTTCAAATCCTCGTTCAAAATGCGATACTGTTAATTGCAACGCGGCTGCTGCTGCTGCTGCGACTGCTGCTTGCCATTACCATTAATTAAGCGTTAGCGGAGCGTGCAACATGCGCACCAGTAGCCGTTGCTGCCACCATGCCGCACTTTCTTTGGCTTACATATTTAGACGGCAGACGGCAGACGGCCGTCAGCCGCAGACTTGGCTCAGCTTTTAAGTAGATCCCGGCCAGGCGGGCCACTTAATTGGGCGCCATGGCGTGGCAACATTGCGGCTCGGCGAGTTGACGCTGGCAACGGGAGAGGGAGAGGGAGAGGGGCAGAGCCAGCGGCCGGGGCAGGGGCAGGAGCACATGCAAACAGTTAGACACACTGTGGCACGAGTTTGATTTTGAATCTAAATTTCTTGATCTTGATCTTGACAACAACAGCTGACCGACCGCTAACTTATGTGGCGGCGGGTTCTTTACCGTTTTAGCCAAGCGGCCAAACGACCAAGCGGCTAACAAATGTGGTCTACAAGTTCCTCTAATTAGTCAAACATTAGAGACCCCCAAAATAAAAAAAAAAACAAAGAGTGAAAACGGACAACAAAGAGTCGAATGACGACAAAAAAGAGAAATTAATTGGGCTCAAATTAAAGACAAATACAACAAAAATTTATACAGACAATATATACCGTTGCTAAATCGCATTTCTATTGATTGTTGTTGGGCTCTTTCCGACGTATTCAATTTACAGTTCTGCGAGAGATTCTGACCGCATTTTTGCGCTTGAATTGAAAGACATCAACAACAGCAACAACAACAATTCAACATAACAAAAGCTTGCTCTTTAAATTGCTTCTGTATATGTATCTCTAGCTGTATCTGTATCTGTATCTGTATATGTATCTCTAGCTGTATCTGTATCTGTATCTGTATCTGTATCTGTATCTGTATCTGCACCTGCCCATCCGTCATTTGCCTTTGCATAAACAGAAACTCACAATCGATTGAAAGCAACTCCAACAATAATTTCGATTTCATTTTCACCTGTGCTAACGTTGTTGTTGTTGTTGTTATTATTATTATTATTGTTGCTGTTGTTGTTGTTGTTCATTGCCTGCCTGCGGTAAAAGTGTGCAAATAAAAAAAAATATAACTACGCCAATCATAAAAGAGAAAAAGAATTAAAAGTTAAGATTTTTGTATTTTTTTTCTTTTTTTTTATTATTATTGCTCTGTGTACGTCGATTGTGGGTTGGGACTGAGTGATTGACGAGCTTGATTGATTGATTGATTCATGCCAATGTCGGTGTCTTTCAAATTGCTTTTTTTCTTCTGCTACCTGCCACACAGGCAGTGAAAGTGCAGATTGTAACGAAGCGCCGGCAGCATATTCCCAGCACAAAATTGACCCACATGATTACAGTTAGTTTCTTCAAATGTTTCTCAGATCGAGAGAATTGAAATATGGATAGCTGAAATCTACAGCAGTTGACTGTGGGGAAAAACTGGTATCATCGTGATTTCCAGTTATTTACATTAATTATACAATAAACAAGTTAGAACGATGAACTTCTTTTGGCCCGTTGCTAATTCAAATTGATTTTTGATTAACTTTCGAGCTCATTAACGGATTATGTAATATAAGAGATGACTTGTTCTTGTAATTCGGTGAGCGGCACATTCAAAACCTACAGTAACAATTGGAGCGTCTAGCTCTTAGAGTCTCTGAGGTTGACGCAAGAATATAGACAGACAAACGACTTGGCTATTGATACTTATCAAGTATAACATGTAATATAGCAGAAATCTATATAAAAGAATAAAGATACAAACATACAGGGTGGGGCAAAAGTAATCACCCTATTGGAAAACGCTATACTTTTGACGTTTTGTCATTTGGGATGTAAACAAACGCAGAATACAAAATCGACAAGCAATGAATTGAATTTCTTCGCAAGAACGCGAAATAATTGTTTCCATTTTCTTGCCCAACATTTGCAAAAGTTATAGCGTTTTCCAATTGGATGATTACTTTTGCCCCAGCCTGTATATGCCTTCAGACTATTACTCACATTTGCACAAAACCATTATACTCTTATCTAATTGGCCCAGTGTATACAAAGTTCGCTCATTTTCTGCATAATCTTATCATGTACTTTAGCTTTTATCTGTATAGCAAAACCAATCTAGAAAGAACAGCGTTGCCACCTTACAATATAATTATAAATACTGATCAGTTATAAGCAGTTGGAAAGGCTACAGTCGAAGTCGACTTTAAAAGACCCTTTACTTATTCCTCAAAACACAAATAATACTAAGAAACATAGATACTTATATATAAACCTTCAGGTTTAAATTAATTCAATAAAATACTGACCCGACACTGAGTAAAATTGTGTTTTGAAAAACTTCCGAGTTTATTATCCGATCGCAATGAAATTTTGAAGATACATAAGGACTCTGATGCTCGTCCTGTGTGCCAATTCAAATTCAAGACTCCAGTTTTTAAATTGACAATTATATGGGATTTAAGGTGTTTTACGGTCCTATACAATTTCAAGGGGGCACAATATCTAAGAAAATCATATCGGCCATGGCTTTGTCAAGCGCATCAAAAATTCCACTTTTGATTATGTTCGATTTCATGGTATTGAGGTTGCTAATTCTATAAAAATGAGTACCTTAAGTTGGTATCTAAACCTCGAAATATTGTCCCTGGTTTTGGACAATTGGCAACATAGTCGACATTTACCAAGTTTTCCATCCGTTGGTTTATTATGTGATATATCGCTATTCATATCCATATTTTTATAGCTCTAGTTTTCCACCGTTTCAGCCAGCCTTGACATCTTATTAACCAAGCGTCGTCAAACATTCTTTTTATTTGCTTTAAAGGAACATTTCGAATACACAATTATCCTAACAGATAACGCTTTTGACAAAACCTTCCTATTTGATTGGGCAGTTGAATTCTATTAATTGATAGAGATTTTAGTTTTTTTTTACTAATTTTATTTATATCATATTTGGTATTTGGGTTCTCACAGCACACGAAGACAACTTGCTTGGGAAACTCACTTTTTTGGGTTAGCAGCCCATATTGTAGCAGTTTATGGCAACTGATAATCTGTAATTGAACTCTGACCCAAGGCAATTGGCCCGCTTAATCCGCTATCACGGCTGTTGTTTATTAACCGCAATATCGTTTATCTTACCACAGAGGTTAAGTGCGAGCTCAAGCCGAATTGGAGTCGGGACAATGATAATGATTGACCAAATGGCTTGATTGATATGTGTGTGAGACTCTTCGATCTGATTTATGATTTGTGTTTGAGAGATTTGGGTTAAAGTACGATGATCAGTTGATGGGATCATTCACAATAAACGAACGCGTCAATAATGTAACGATAACTTGTATTATCGCAGTGTTTTTATTATGTCTCGAAATTGCAACAGTTTAATTCAAGATAACAAGAATTCGTATAGCTCCTGGACAGATTCGGAATTGGTCAATTAATTTTCATTAGCCACTCAGTGGTAATTAAAGCTGCGCACAGTGGTTCATTAACTGAATGCATTCACTGTTTTGATACGATGGCAGTTGATTAGCACTTTTCTATAGCTTGAGGTTGGTCAGTTAGACACGACGTGTTGTCGTGTCGCCGTTGCCGTCGCCGTCGCAAGATTTCAGTCTGGTTACAATCAATTTATCTATTTTAATCACATTTTTGATAACTGTTAACTGAAAAATCGCAAGTCAATAGGTTTTATGCGCTTATTGCGTAACTATGATAACATAGTAGATTTAAAGACAAGTAGACAGATTGTTTTGCAACAGATCTCATACTTAAAGAGGGGCCACAGAGAAATTAACTTTAGTAAATAGCAATAGGCTTCAAGGAATACAATTGATTAACTGTTTGCTGAAGTCTTCAACAAACTTTGTATTTTCGCTGCTTACTTTAATATTGTGATCCACTGTGCGGCTGGGATCATGTTGCAGCTGCCGCACGTGCCACAAGCCACAAACCACATGTTGAATGATTGTTGTATTGATAATGTTAAATGTACTGCAAACTAACCGTATCTATCTCTATCTATTTGCAGATATAGGCACAGCGGCCACATCGCCAACATGTGGAGCCCACAAAAAGGTCCTACACGGCTGTGGGACCTTAGACTTAGTAGCTGTATATTTATTTTACATTTAATGGTGAGTAACTTAAGAGTAGAATCAGAGAGAAGAGATGGGTATATCCCTTATACTTTGCACTTTTCATACTTTTACGATATTTTAACTTTACACCTAATAAATACGTACGGATATCTTATCTGTTGTGCGTATAAACTTAACTTGTGATAAGGCTAAGACCAGACCATATGATAGCATTTGTATACATATGTGCAAAACTTATCAAACACTCGTCCATCTAATAGATATGAAATTATATATATAATACTCCCAATTTGATTTCATAATTTTATAGGCAGTTTGGCAGAAAAACAACTTGTGGCTATTTAAATGTAATAACATTTTTTTATCGCCACTAAAATGGCAAAGTAACTCATTAAAATGAACTAAATATTTTTGTTAACTTGACGCGAAAGAGTCGACGGGCAACTGTTCGCAAAATCTTTTTAGGTTTAACTATTTATTGCCATAATAAAAACATATATGTATATGTCTTAGTACACCTAAGATTGAATGAAAAGTGAAGTAACTTTTATGGGACTGCTCAGAGCAATTGTCATATAAAAAACTATATGTCTGTCTGACTAAGTAATTGAGTTCTCCTAAGGGGTAAATGGGTGGAAACTGTTGTTAACTCTAAATTGTTACAGCATTTACTTAAAAAGTAATACAGGGTGCGGCAAAAGTAATCATACTATAGCTTTTAAATGGAAATGCAATTATGACGCGTTCCTTTGGAGTAAACCGTTTCATGACATGTCGATTTTGTGTTCTGCTTTTTGTATTCACTTCAAAAATGTCAAAACCGAATTAAAATTTGTCCCCATGTAAAAGTTATAAAGCTTTTCACTAGGAAGATTTCTTTTGCCCCGCCCAGTATATGAGTTCTACATTGATAAAACGTAACTAGTTTTAAATTGTTGATATTTTGTCGGCTCTCCAACGACATCAACAATTAATATCTTAAACGATATTGCAATTATGTAATGAAATGAGTTAAGAAGAAGTTAGTAGAAGTATATATGTACATATATAGTAAGTACATATGTGTCATATAAATAATATAAAAATATTCAGTAGCATTCATTAAGCATAAAGCTTTTTTTAATTGTTGGTGTCATTCTCGAGTTAAGATCAAAAATGCAAGTTCACCTACAAAAAGGCTACAAATATTACTAGATTTAAAAATACTTTTTGAACAATTACTATCATTTTTAAGTTGAATTTTTGTGATCTAGGACCCCAAATGTTTAGGAAAAAGTGGATTACAATATGTCATTGTAATCTATTCATGGTCAAGTTGTCCAGTGGTTAAAAACAATTAAATGAGAACACGAGAAATACATAAATAGTATATATAATAGTATATGTATTATATGAAAAAAAAAACAATAAAGAACAATTAGTAGTATACAAATAAATATAGCCGTTGTGAGTAATATAAATCTATAAGACAAAGAATCTGGACAATGTTTCCCATGTGTGGAGCTTGCTCTTCGAGTTCTTTTCTGTTTCCGGAATGAGTTTAGAATTTCTCACCCACGGGCTTGATAGTCAGCTCGTGAATTTGTACATTTGGCGGTGTCTGGATGCAGTAGGTGACCGCATCGGCGACATCCTCGGCAAGGAGCAGGGGGAATTCGCCAACTTTGGTCAAAGAATCCTTATCAATAATTTCGGTATCGACAGCGCCGGGACTAATGCTCTGCGGAGAATGATTGAGAATTGATTATTGGCTATAGGACCAGGAATAGAGAGTGTCATATGATGCTTACTGTAATCTTTGTTTTTGTGCCCTTGGTAAGGAACTCCTGACGCAGAACCTCGGTGAGGGCGGTTAATGCATACTTGGAGGGCGCATACATGTTTAAGCTCATGCCAGGCACAATTGGGACACGGTGTCCAGTGATGCTGTTGATGATGACCACATGGCCGTCGTTGACCTTGCGGCGTTGCATGGAATGGAAAGCCTCGCGCGTGCACCACGAGACGCCCAGGACATTGGTGTCCAGAATGGCGCGCAGATCCGCGCCGTTCTCCTCGCCGACGATCATCGTGTGGCGCACGATGCCCGCATTGTTAACCAACACATCGGTGCCCCCGAGGGTCTTATCGACCCAGGCAAAAGTCTCTATCACCTGCTGCTCATCGCTCACATCACATTTGTGGTAATGGAAGCGTGCTGCCTGATCCGCTGGCAGAGCGGCTTTGATCTCCTCCAGCCGGTTCTCACGACGTGCCAAGCCGACAACAACCATGCCCTTGGCCACCAGATCTTTGCAGCATGCCGCACCAATGCCAGAGCTGGCACCCGTCACCACAGCTACGCGATTCAACCAACGATTCATGTTCTTTGCTTTCTGGTTTTTTAAAAACAATAATTAACAATAACTGATTATTATTTACAGTTGTTGCTTCGTATTTATCAACACACAAACTGAGACTAACCTCCTGTGCGACGCTTCTTTTATACTACTAGCTTTGCGACAGAGACTTAACTAGTTGTGAGCGCCAGCTAAATCCACTGCCCAACTGCCAACTGTTTCCCCCACAGCCTGTCCCTCTGGGTCGACACACTCTAAAAGTCCAAAGTCATGCTGATACTTCTATTGACCACACTGCCCACTTAGAACATTCAAAGCACTCTCTTCTTTCGTTCACTCTCGCTCTTCGCTCTCTCGCTCTCTCCTGTGCTTTGCGATTTGATCAACTGACAGAAAGCTCTTCCAGCGCTTATTGGCAAGAGTGAATCAACAATATACATAGGTAGTCAACTCTCGACAAAGCTTTCAGTATTTATGATAGAGTGAACTTTGTGTTTGCCTATGCAAAGGGTATAATGAGTTTGTCATGATACATTGAATGGGAAAGTTATCTATCTGTCTGCCTAATACAAGCAGTTTAACTATATAATTTTTATAATTATATATATATATATACTATGTTATGTTATGACATATCAATTTGTAACAAAAATTCAGGTGGCTTAAATTGAAGCATTTGAATCTGCTCTTTGTTCATATGGCTTGTCATGCTTGTCGAGCGTACTGCTGATTTGAATTTAATTGCGTATGAACATAAACAGTAGCATTGTGAAATAAAAACAAGCCGGTCAGTCGGGGGCGATAGGAGGGTATGCCTACAGTCGAAGTCGACTATGTGAGACCCTGTACTTCATCTGTAAGACTCATATACTCGCGAACAAACACGCTGCAAGTTTTCAATATACTGCTAGCTTGATCTGCGTGCAGACTATAGTATTGTCACCAAATTTGGTGGCTCTAGCTCTTATAGTCTCTGAGATCTAGGTGTTTATACAGAAGGACAGCCGGACAGACAGATAAACGGACAGACTAACATTGCTATATAAACTCGGCTGATTAAGAACTTTATGTGTCTGCCTGACTTACTCTTGTCTATTACTCACAATTTTTTTTTTGACAAACTTAATAGACCCTTGGACCTTGGAGTCTAAAAAACAATTATTACCTTATTAAAGTGAGAATCTAATTTAATGCGCATTTTCTTAGTTAAGTAAGAATTTGGCAATTGAAAGAATACTAAGCAGATTAGTTTGAATTGAAGATATTATATTAATTGAAGACAATAATATAATTAGAAGCACAATTAAACATAGAATACGTACGAATATTAAGAATATTAAGCTGGTTTTTAGGTATTTTAGGAAACGCCACATAAATTGAATCATCGACAATCATGTTCATGTCACTGTTACTTAAGTGGTTAAAAGATCTAGAATATTGCTGGGCTTTGATCATGGACTCTTAATTGATAATATGTGGAATATGGCTTACAATTGCATATTAATTTATTTATCTATGTTATGTACTAATGTTTTTCAGCGGTGGCTCCAAAGTGCAACTGAAGTGGTTCTTAATGAATCTCAAAGCGATAAATTAGATTAGATTACAACTCTGATGATTTAATACTTCTTAAAAATAATGAAATATAAGTGTTATAATCAGTTTAGAATTAACGGGAGTTAAAATAGTTACTAAAGTATTTCAAATATGATCTTAAAACCCATCAAAATTAACAAAAATAAGTTAGAAGTCTTTAGTCAAAAGTGTTCAACTACAATATACCCTGGTCCTTAAGCACCCTAACACGTATTTGCACTTACGTACATACTTATAAATGCCCAATAGACAAACTAACAACAAATAACTAACAAACAGTCTTCTCCTCCTCTTTCTCCGGCCCACATATAGCAAATTTGATGCTTCTAGCTCTTACCATCTCTGAGATCTGATAGATCTGATAGACTCGACTAATTAAGAATATAATTGTATTGTTTAGGGAGTCTACCACGCCTCCTTCTGTCTGCTACATACACTTGCACAAGCCAAATATACCCTCAAAGAGTGTAGAAAAATATGACAGCTCCTTGCTGTCAGCTGTTGCTTATTTACACTGCGTCTGTGTATTGTGTGTGTTGTGTTGAATAGTGTAAGTTTGTACATTGGACGTCGCAGACAATTTGGCACCGTCTCTGGGCAATTTGTTGATATCTGCTCAGCTGTCGCTCAATGGGAGCTGAAGGCATTGTGTGTATTTAGATATTAAAGTGGGGTCTGCGGGGCGAGCAAAGGGGAAAGTGGAGAGGGAGGGAAGACAGGGGAACGGATTGGATATTTGAATACTGTTTGCATGGCAAGTAGAGCAACTTTTACTGTTGCAAGTGCAACAAGAAATTCCATTTGCAATTTGGCCACAACAACTGCGAATTTAACTGGTCAGTTCATTTAAACCAAAAGCCGCCTGGTCGAGATGTCCCGGAATCCAGCTCAGTCCGGCTCGTGTCTTGGTCTCGCTTGCCTGCCACATTTGGCAAGGCAGCTTTGGGGCAAGTATGCAAATGGCTTACCCAGCCAGACCTATCCAGATTCCAGATAGACGAGTTGTCTATGCCTGAAACGCCACTTGCAGCTGCCCAGTGCTTCATGCCTTTTGGCTCAATCCCCAGCTTCCTCCTCCTCCCATCTTCAGCTACAAATATGCAATGGAATTTGCTTTCTTATTGGTAACTGAAAATTCAAGCGACATTTCGTTTTTATTGGTAACATGTTTGGCTGGACAACAAGACAAGTGTAATTAAAATAAATAAAGTGATTAGCATTGAGAGTCAGCCTCAAGGCCATCACCAGACGACCCTTTATCAGTGTGGGACGGTGAAGCTCGACGAAAGGAGGGGGAGGGACGAGGACAGCAGGACGGGTGGACGGGACTAAGGAATGCAGCCAACCAACTTAACTAACTAACCAACTTACCAATCTTGCTGCTTGTTAATTTAGTGCGCGAATTCCAAGCCAGATTCGTCGTAACAGGTGAAGAGGTTTGCGGTTAGGGGACCAGTTGGGATTCATTCCAGTTCAAAGATGCTGTGGCAGTTACTGGCTGGTGGGGCAGGTGCAGCTGCAGCTGCAGGTGTCAAGTTTGCCTGTGGGAATTGCGTTAATTAGAAATTATAACGGTTTACACATCGTTGGCAGCATCTCAGCTAAGCGATATACATGTGTAAATTGAGAATCATAAGACGATGAAGAAAAAACATTTCGCTACGAGTATAAGTCGAGTTAGCCCAAATTGTTTTTATTCCGAAAGTTTTAATTAGATTTTGGTAACTGAGTGCGTGGAGTAGATCTATACAGATATTTATTTTTAAAATTAAATTGAATCTTAAGCTTTGGGCTCTAAGCTTGGTTCACTTTAATAAAAAAAGTATTTCGTGCATTCTTTTAAAGAAAATTTTAAGCTTTTTGTTCAGGTTTGGAGGGCCAAAAGCCACAAGGGATCAGTTTGAGGGATCTATGGAAAAGTTTACATTTAGAACATATTTAGCAATGTTAATAAATAAATAAAATAAATGATATGGTCATCTCTCTCAATCTCTTTCCCTGATTAATTCGCTGTCCGATTCAAATTAACAATCTTCTTTCTGCTTACAGTTTAGTTTAGTCATAGCTGGTAATGAACTGTGGCCCATGGAGCGGCCCGATGGTATGCCAAACATAGTTTCACTGGAGGTCATGTGTGGTAAGGATCACATGGATGTGCATTTGACCTTCTCCCATCCCTTTGAAGGCATTGTGAGCTCCAAAGGTTCGTCTATCTATCATTTTGATGATTCCTCCCGCAGTATGTTATTAATGAATCTCTTGAAACCCTTAGGACAACACAGTGATCCGCGTTGTGTGTATGTGCCACCATCGACGGGCAAGACGTTCTTCTCGTTCCGCATCTCGTATTCCCGCTGCGGCACCAAACCGGATCTCAATGGCCAGTTCTACGAGAATACGGTAAGTGAAATGAACTGAAGCTTATGCTGCTGAGTGTTGCGAATGTAAATGTGAATGCGTCTGAGAATGGGAACCTTAAGCAAATCATCGATCGAATGCGATGCCTATGTGACTGGGTCAAGTTATCAGGGATCAGTGATCGGTGATCGGTAGGATCAGGGCTCGTTGATCGTATGAGGAGAGTAAACAAGTTAAGGAGAGAAAAAAGACAACAGTAAAACGATCACTGATCGCTTTCCCACATTCAAGTCGCGCATTCACCTGCTCGGGGCCATTCCACTTGGGCCATTTACTTAACCCCGAACACTGAACGTCAAACCACTAAATGCTTGGTATATTGAAACCGCAGGTAGTCGTGCAGTATGACAAGGATCTGCTGGAGGTCTGGGACGAGGCAAAACGCTTGCGCTGCGAATGGTTCAATGACTATGAGAAGACCGCCTCCAAGCCGCCGATGGTAATTGCCGATTTGGATGTAATACAACTCGACTTTCGCGGTAAGTATTGCAAGAACGAGGGGGGGGGGGGGTTTAGCAGAAAAAGGGAGAAAGAGAGAAGCCCTTGGCCTTTTCTTTCTTTTCAATTATCCAACCGCAAAATAACGTTTGCTTTCCAACCCGTCAGGCGATAATGTTGATTGCTGGATGGAGATACAACATGGCAAGGGACCCTGGGCACCGCCAGTAAGTGGCATAGTTCCACTAGGATCAACGCTCACCCTTGTTGTGGCCATCAATGACTATCGAGGTGAGTGCTCCTCAATAGATTCACTTCCTCCCAGCCTCTAAATATCGTGAATCTCATCTGTCTGCAGGTGAATTCGATATGCGGGTCAAGTCGTGCGTGGCATCGGATGGCTCTGGACATGTCATCAATCTGTCCGATGAATTTGGCTGTGTGCTGCGACCCAAGATGATATCTCGCTTCCTTAAAGCACGCGCTCCCGATGAGCGTGCCACGGTCATAACGTATGCATTCTTCCACGCCTTCAAGTTCCCGGATGCCCTCAGTGTGCACATCAAATGCAAGGTGGAGATCTGTCGTCATGGCTGTTTGGATCATTGTCAGAATACGGCTGGCGGAGATGGTCTGGGTCTGGGTCCGGGTCTGGGTGCGGGTCCGGCTATTGGCAACGCCAATGAGCGCAAGGATGTCCATATGGGCGACAACGTCGGTAGCAGCAGCAATGATCTTCTCAGGGATTTGGCCCTGCCGCCGGCATCGATGGGACATGGACCGCAGTCGGGACAACACGGTATTGGCAACATCGGCATGGGCAACATGGGCATGGGCATGGGTATGGGTCTGGATCATGACATCTTCTACGAGGACATCATACACGATCATAAGCAAACCATGGGCGGCGGCGGCGGCGGTGGAGGCGGAGGCGGCGATCTGTACGAAGAGAAGAGCGTCAATTTGCAGCCGCGACCCGTGCACGAGATTCCCGAGGAGGAGGCCGATCTATCAGATCTTTTTGGCGACGATGATCTCGAAGACATGGATGGCGATGGTGAGCGTTACTTGGGTCTGAAGAAGAGCGGCAAATTCCCACATGGACCGCGCCAGTTGGAGGCACAGAAGCGCATGGGCGTGCCCATGGCTGGACCTCGATCCCTGGAGCCCAAATCGGACATGGATAATGTGCCACGACCAGTTTATCGCCCACAGGCGGAGGCACTTAAGAAGTCGCGCGAGGATCACATCGATCTGGATGAGCCCACAGCAAACAACTCCGATGCGGACGACACACAAAAGTCGTCATCAACGGAAGCGCCGACGCGACGCCGTCGCCGTTCCCTGGTCATATCAGATCGCAAGGTGCGCAGCGCAGATGTTGGCGTTAGCGGACTGTACGATGTCATCTCCGAAGCGGATCTGGCCTTTTCGCCCGATTCCAAACAGGAGGCGGTCACGGTGTTCCAGGGCAAAATCAGCGAGGAGGTCGTCTACGGCATCTGCATGCCCGTGCCCGGCTTCAGCATACTCTTCATTGTGGTCATCTCGGCGACAATTGTCTCGGCGCTCATCGCTGGATCGCTGCTCTATCGCTATCAGCTGCAGAAGGAGGCGCTCGAGAAGCAGACACCTATGCCTGTGCCTGGCACTCTTGCTTCCTGGATGACGTTGCGACTCTTCCGCATGCGACACCTGCAACAGCAACAGCAACAGCAGCGGCAGCAGCAGCAGCAACCGCAACAAACTCCCAGTACTGTGACTGGCCATGAAACGGTGCAGTGAACGATGGCTTCATTGGATCCCCTCCTGACCCCTCTCTACCCGTCCCTAACTGCAACATTTAATGCGTTATTTGTTTTTTTTTTATGTATTTGATTTGCTTGATTGTTGCAAGTGAATCGGAACAACAGCAAACAGAAAATATCCAACTGACTGGCAAGTTATACTTGCACCTCTTCCATTTCATAGAAGATAAAGTAGCAGAAGCAGCGGCAGAAGCAGCGGCAGAAGCAGCGGCAGAAGCAGAAGCAGAAGTCTAAAATCATTCGTTAGTTTTTACTCGTTAGTTATTTCTCTCGTCAGCTACGCGGGCAACATGGCAATACTTGGAGGCAATTAGTGGGTCGTACTTATAAAACACCCAACTCTGTTCCGGTAGAGAGATGCGTTGGATGTCCCGGTCCACAATTTGGTGCTGAATATTAATTATTTATTTATTTATTATTATACTCGTAACGATTATTACCTACGTACATTTTTTTTGTTTTGCTTCTGCGTGTATTTAGTCGTTAAATTCAATTGAAATACAAATTACAATAGAGAAGAAGATGATCCAGTATGCATACATATATCAACAGCGCACATGACTAACGTTAGGGATAACTAAACATATTATATACTTAACTTATTTACTTACTCTATAGGAACTTATCTTAAGCGGCGGTTCACATGGAAATTGAATTTTTTTTAGGAAATCATTATTAGTTTTTGGTTACAACAAAGAAATTACTCGTAAACTTATTCGGATGCGGCGATTAGCAAATTTTAAGTGAAATTTTTAGTTAAATTACTTCTAAATTCGGATAGGTCAGATATAGGGCTTATAATCTTATATATTTGGCAATTCCTTTAAAGAAAAAAAAACATTTCTTAACATTTCACCAGATTTCTGATCTATGTGAATTTAGATTTATGTACTTACTTACCACATACTAATATATCTAGTAAATTGTCATTAGAATGGAATGGAATGGATACAAAAAAAAGCAAAAAAAAAAAAAGAAAAAACACAACAAATGCAAATCGGTTGTCAAGGCCAAATAATTTATACAATTTTATATAATTTTTTTTTATACTCGTAAAGCTAAAGAAAAATAAACACACGGCAAATTGTAATGAAATAAATGCAAAAACAAAATAAATACTTATAGTTAAGTTTAAATATATAAAAATGATCAATTAACTGTTTTATTTTTATTTTCTTCGCTTCAAAAACCCTTTAAATGAGTCTCTTAAATAAAATAATTTGAGTTCATTTAATAACATCGAGTAAATATAAATACGTACTTAGTACTAAATGCATTGGTATATAGTATATTGAATTATTTAAAGTTAATTTACCTATGATTGGCTTGATTCAAGTTAACAAACCGATCCCTAACCGTGAAAATAACAACAATATTTGTTGTCTGTATATTTATAATTTTTTTCGTGTCTACGAGGGTTGCCAGTCATATTTATAGCTTAAATTTCCATTCAGAAGATTCAAATTTTCTGGTATCAACGTACATAGAACTTTTAGTTGAATGGTCACACTGTTTATTATTTTCATTCACTTGTAAATTTTAACTCAACGATAAAATCTTTTATAATGTTTTTCAACGTGGCAGGAATGCTTCGATCAACTTACTTCGACCTTTGGCTATGAAGCACTAAGCATGCCACTGTGAAAACTAGTACAATGATTTAACTCCTTGCATAGACACTTATTCGCTATTCATAATTTGACCCTAGCTCAGAAGCAAATTCATGTCGATGGCTGTAATGATATGTTAACCAGTCGAAAAGGCTACAGTCGACTATGAGAGACCCTTTACTTATTCCTTAAAAAGGAAATAGGAGTGACACATCTTCTTCCATTGGCCCGACACTGAGTAATATTGAGTTTTGAATAAATTTCGAGTTTATTATCCGATCGTGATGAAATTTTTTAGGATACATTAGGACCTCGATGTTTGTCCTGTGTGCCAAAATTCAAGGCTCCAGTTGTAAAATTGACCATTATATGGGATTTCAAATTTTTTTTTTGAATAACTCCCGAGTTTATTATCCGAACGCCATGAAATTTTTGGTTTTATGGGATTTTAAAAATGTTGTTTTCGATTCTTGGGGGCGGAAGCGGGCGTGGCAAAGTTCTAAAACAAACTTGACCTTTTCGGGGCCGCAGGAGTATTGTCAACAAATTTGGTGACCCTAGCTCTTAAAGTCTCTGAGATCTAGGTGTTCATACAGCAGAACAGGCGGACAGACGGACATGACTCGGCTGGTGATGTTGATCAAGAATATATATAATTTATGGGGTCTGCCGGACTTCCTTCGACCTGTTACTCACATTTTGACAAACTTAATAGACCCTATTTACTTTTTTAAAGTAAAGGGTCTAAAAATACAACCGCGGCGCCTCAGAGGTGGTGTACATAATCGTAACAGTTGACGAGTCATGGATATATTCATATAAGTTCGATCAAAGCAACAATTGACAGTATGGATGCTTTAAAATGAGCATAACCCAACAAAAGTTGTTCGGTAACGCAGCACTTCAAAGTAAAGATGGGCACGGGTAAATTTTTACGGCCCGACACGCCGAACACGCAACCGAAGCAGATCTTTTAAAGGACGCACACAACCGCACGACAAATGTTTTTGTACGCCCGGAGCCAATACGAAAGTTTCGATCGACAAAAAACAAGCGCTCGAAATAAATTGGATTAATCGACTCACCAAATTAGTTGAACAAACTATAAAAGAACTCTATCGAACGTACAAACTATGTATATGACTGATTCATTTCTTCATTTAAAATATAGTGATAGAATTAAATCCTTGTACATTGTTTTAGCAAAATTTAAAACAATGTATTTCGTCTTTTATTCGGGAGTTATGCAAACGTCTATCCAACACAAAATTCAATGGTATACAACCATTTGTTTGGCAGAAGCTTTTAGAGAATTGTGGAAAACCAATCGTCAAAGACGCACATACAACAGGATTCTTGGACACTCAAAACGTCGAAATAATGAGTCATTATTTCCGGTATTTAAAGACAAATTGCGAGGTCAACACTTTCAACACCAAAATAGGCTGTTAAAGCATTAAAATAACTCAATTTAAATGCACCACCATCGAAGTGGTAAAAGTGCTTCGAAAACTGGGTTAAACGCATAGAAGAGTGTATTCAGTATAATGGACAATATTTTGAAAATCAATAAAAGCAGTTTTAATGATGCATCACCGTTATTTCACTATTGGGCTAGGAAGACCAAAATTTTACACTTTTGTTTAATGGATTCTACTAGTAAAAAAGTAGTTGTTCATATTGTACAAAATGTATTTTCTTGTCTTATTAGTTTTATACAAACTTTTTATATTTGTATACCCTATGGGAGTTTATTAAGTTTTTAAAAGTATAAAAAAGGCAGAAGATACTCGTACATAGAGTTATAGCGTTTTCTAATAGGATGAATAATTTTGCCACACCCTGTATTGTCAAAATACGCCAGCTGGCCAACAAAGCTTTGCTGCGATTTTGACTGACACAACAACCACAATTTAAACTTTATGCATCACCTGATGTACGTATTGCCAGCTACAAAACAATTTTCCATAATAGAATAATTTCGGTATTTTTGCGGTAAGGGCTCGATATGTTTTTAAAATTTAAGTTCTCGACTTTAATAATTTCAAGTTAATTGATTATATAATTAAATGATTCAGCAGTATATCTCCTTTATTTCCTCGCTTATTTATTTGACTTCCTCTTTTTAGTTTATATAATTTCCAATAGAATTTAGCTATTAAATTGAACTAAAAGTAATTATTAGTAAAGATATTGAAGTTCAGGTCGAGACTCTCCACCAGACCATACATAAAAATAATGTATAGCATACATTTAGGCTGTTGCGTATAGTTACAAATGAAATCCATAAAAATCCTTAGATGATAATGAATGCAAGTCATAAACACGCCGCACAGTTGTGATTTCGACCGTAACAAACGTATAACAGTACAGGGTGAGGATTAAATTTCTGAAACATTTCCAATTTTCTAGCTATAATACTGTCATTGCCATTTTGTGATGTGATTTGTGGGAGAAAAGGCTTCTAAAATTAAACATAAACTTGATCTACCTGCAAATACTTACAAGCATTGCTGGGAGATCAAACTCTAGCTTCTAGCTCTTTCCATCTCTGGACAAAGCGCGGTTAGTGAAATTTTAAAATTATCCTCAAAATGGCAACAAGTCATTGAACAAAACGGGACATACATACTTGACACCAATGGGACCGAATCCAATCCGTAATAAATTAGCTTTAAAAAATAGAGTTGAACAAATGGACTTCTTTTTCCCCAAGCTAATATATTGACAAACTTAACATACCCCCACAGGGTGTAATAATGAAAAGTCTTTTATAATTGTCGTTTATTGATTCGCTCATACATATAAGTACAATGTAGCTAATTTCTTGTATGTGTGTGTTCATACATTTCGTAAATAAATAGATTGTTATTTAATATAATGTTATTTGAGTTTTCATACTCGATTTATGATCCTAAATTTCAGTGGTTAAGTTTCCAATATATTATTATTATTAACGATTTGTCTTAATTTCTTCCTCAATTTCCAGGAATTACAATAATAAAAAAAAACAAAAAAATATATAAATAAACAAATATTCGTAATAAATAATAGAGGGAGTTCGGAATAGTTACTAGTTGGTAAATAAATAAAATAAATAAAAGTATATATTATATAAATTAGATGCGCTCCATTAGAAATGTAACAATTAAAAATAACAAGGCGCTTCAAGGATCAACAGATCAACAGATCAAAGGATCGAAGGATCAAAGAATCGACTCGTCCAGAAGCAAAACGGAGCTTAGACTAAGTTTAAAGCACTTAAAATATTTAGTGACTAATTGAAACATACACATAACTAATGTATGTATATATGTAAGTGTAATATAAATATATTAAAGTGAGCCTAAAGAAAGTTGCAAGCAAGTGGGAAAAGGAAAGAAAGTGTAAGTGTGAGTAGATACTAATCAATTGAATGGAAAAGAAAGTGCGACGATTGCCAGTGATGGCGTTGCCAGATTGGTAACTTTATAGCAGTGACAGAGTTGCCATATCTGTTAGAGCATTGGCTTAGCACCGATTTAAAGTAGAATCTAGACTTAATCTAAAATGCTTTATCTGATTTATTTACTTCTTTTAAGTAAGACTACCACCAAGAGACAGAGAGAGAGAGAGAGAGATAGAGAGGGAAAGGTAGAGATTGCAAGAGAAAGTGATTGAGAAAGTGGAAGAGAGTGCAAGAATTAAAGAGAGAGAATATGGGCTAATGGCATTAGACTGGAGTTGGGAAATGGGAACCCAGTGAACGGTATGAGCTACATAATTAAATAAATAATTTGTGTCAAAAATTAAACTAATGAATAGCAATTAGCGATACGATTGGAAACTCCTCTGCCTAACCTAACAAGGATCGGGATATGAGGCAGGAGGCAGGGGGGCAAGGGGCATGCTAATGTGTTGGACGTTAAGCTCATGACAGCGCCCGCTTCTTGGAGAGCGTGCCCGGCAGCGCATCGGTCGGCGCCGGCAGATGGATGACGGGAAGTGCGCCTGCCGCCAGTTGGGGATTCGTGAAGGCGACGGCACGCTCCTTGGCGGCAAAGGAGGAGAATGGCCGAAGGCGGACGTAGAGCACGGCGGAAATCAGACAGGATGTGACGAGTATGCCCAGCAGCACAATCAGCGTTATGGCAAATCCTGGCGTTGTCATGCAGATGAGTCCCTCTTCGCGAACGGGGAATACCATGGTCTGGGGCGACGTGTTGCCAATGTTGCCGATGTTGTTGCTACCGATGTTGCCGCTGTTGTTGCTGGCACCGCTGCCGCCGGCCTGCTCGTCAATGGCAAAGGTTAGATCGCCGGAAGACACAACCTTTATGATGCGATTGAGACCCACTTGCTCTGTGGGCGAGGTGACGGCACGTGCCCGACGCTGGACACGTCGCTCATCGCGTCTTTTGCCAATGGCACTGGCCACATGATATGCATCCACATGGAGCTGGGGTGGCGGTCCGTACTGGGACTCGGGACCCACCTGCAGATGGTGGACATCCTGGAGATTAGTCTCGGCGCTGCATTGATCGGGACAATGGTAGCGACAGATCTGAATGGTGCACTGGAAATGCACCTCCATGGAGTCGGGGAACTTGAAGGCCTGGAAGTGAGCATACGACAGCACCGAGGCGGATGCCCCAAAGTTCTTGATCTTGGTGAAGCGGGACATCAGTTTGGGTCGTGTGACGCAACCACGTTGATCCACCAGCTGGATGGGAGCACGCTTTCCATCGTGAGCGACACAGTTACGCACCAGCATATCGAACTTGGAGTCATCGTCCTTGATGGCCAGCACCATGGTCATGGTCTGTCCTATTTTAACCAGACCGGATACTTCGGAAGCCCACGGTCCCTTGCCCACCTGTATTTGCATCCAACAGCCGACATTATCGCCGGCAAAATCGGCCCGCACCACATCCAGCATGTCCACGGGGAAGGGACGGAAGGTTACGCTCTTCTCGTACTGATCATGCCAGGTGCAGCGGAGCTTGCGTGCCTGATCCCACACCTCCTGCACCTGCGGATCATACTGGATGACAATAATGTTCTCAAAGTATGTGCCAGCCCCGGCACCTCCGCCCCCACCGCCCGACTCGTGACCGTAGCCCTGATTGTAATTGTCCGTATTGCCCGCCGTTCCGCACTCATGGAGACCAATGTCAAAGCTGGCCGAGCTGCGACCTAGACCCGAGGGCAGATGCACACAGTTCATGTTGCTGTAGTGACCCTTGGAGAAGACGATGCCGTTGAAGGGCTTATCGAACTGTACAAACACCTTCATGCCATTCTTCTCGCACTTAACATCCAGTGAGACAATCTTGGGCATATCCTGGACGGGTGAGGCCCAGATCTCGTTGTTGCTGGAGGCGCCCACACTCAGATCGGGCAGCGATTGCACCTGCACCTGTTGCACCTGCTGTTGCACCTGTGGTGGCGGCGGTAGACGCTGAGCTGGTGGTGGTGGTCCCTTATAAAACTGTGCCGCTGGCGGTGGTGGTGGTCCAAAGGGCTGTCCAAAGCTCATTGGTATATTCTGATGGTTGTTGCCTATGTGAAATGTGAAAGAGAAATTAGATTGGCAAGTGCTGGGGGCAGTTGGTACATAGAGCGACAAAAGACGTACTAAAATTAAGTTCGAAAGATCTCGAATTAAGAATTTGACAACTATACTTCATACATGTGCAACTTAAATATCAATATAAGTGAACAGAATCTTAACTCAAGTATAACTAAAGAGTTACTAGTACGAAAATTCTTGATATAAGCTGAGAACTCCATCTCGAAACTGGTTTTCACAGCGAATACTCATAGAACATTTGTTTTGTCTTCGCTTGCTTGGAATTCCCAAATGGTTCCAGCTTGTATGACACTGAGAATTGAAATCTTTATTTAACTGGCTAATTGTTGTAGACAGTTTTTACGTAATTTTGCACTTTTTATCCTATCCTTTTACACCCAAACTGATAATATTGATAATTTTACTAGGCAGCGTGAGATGTTGTGTATTATTTATCAATTAAGTCTACATATAGTATCAAGTTCTTATTTAAGTTGCAGTTGCATAATTTCCAGGACTCATATCAAGTTTGATTTGTATCAAGTTTGATTTGAACTCATGTTTAACTTTGAAAATACTACAGTAATTATGTAAGTACTCAATACTTAATACAATACGCGTACTTGAAGTAAGATCGATATCCTTGATTGAACTAATTTCACTCTTGGTAAGAAATCAAGTTTGAATTGTGGCTACTGTTTAGTTAGACACTTACTTCTCAGACTTAGGCCAACGGGCGGTGCGGGTGGTGGTCCATTGTGTTGATAATGCACTTGCACCTTGGGCACCGACACGGATTGCTGTTGTTGCTGCTGCTGTTGTTGCATTTGCTGCTGCTGCTGTTGCTGTTGCTGCTGTTCCTGTTCCGATTCGAGCGCCATCTGGTCCACCTCATTGTCATGGTCGGAGATACCCAATGTGAGCTCATCATTGCCAGCAATGCCGCCGCCACCGGCGACTGCCTTCACCACCTCAACTTCATCCGCCCAGATCAAAACGAGCTGGAAAAAAAAAATGGATCGCACACAAGAATTAGAAAAAGGGGTTGGAGCAGACGAAGAAGAAGAAGACGAAAAGAAGAGAGTAGCTCGCATTAATAAGGTGCTGCCACACAACATGCCAAGAATCTAAACTAAGTACAATGGGAGCACAACCATGTCGCATGCCAATTGCCAACTGCCAGCGAATGGCGGATGCGACTTGTGATTCAATTGCATAAGGCAAAAAAAAGAAAGAAAGAAAAGAAAAGAAAAGAAAAGAGAAAAAAATAAATAAATAAAAGCAGCGCAAAGTGTAACAATTTCACTTTTTTGCCATCGACATCGCCATCGCCATCGCCAGCTTCAAGTGACCCAATTGCCTCATCCGAGATCCGCCTTTTCGACAACGATGTCAAGGCTAGAACCGGAGAGACAAAGCCAATAACAAAGCCAAAGCCAGTTGTCTGCTTAATGCCAATCATTGACAATCTCTTGCCAAGTAATTACGTCTAATTATGCTCATTTAATCGATCAATTAAATCGATAATTATCGACAATCTCAGAGACTGCATAATGTACATAAAAAAAAGAATGCAATTCATAATTTAAAGTTAGTTAAATCCTTTAACTGACTTATTACTCTAAACAAATGTCACTGTTAAAAATACTGTGCAGAGAGTTTATTTTAAAGATGTACAGACGTTATTTATATATATTATAGTCAATTCATTCGAATATATATCTTTAAAGAGGCATTCGTTCTTTTTATAAGCTGAATATATCTTTTTTTACAGTCGAAGTGTTATAATGTAATTATTTTATAAAGAAAAGAGTGTTTCTTTCCAAATATATACATGTATCTACAGTCTATTGTCGCGCTGAGAATGAAAAGAAAGCTAGTTCTTTGAGATGAAGATCACTTCATAGATACAATATTATGTACCAGATTTAAGGTAAACATTTTCTGTTTCGTGAAATTATACGTATCTTTTTATGTGTACAAAATAATATATATTTTATTTCTTATATACATTTGACATTGTTTTTAAACAAATCATAGTTTATACTTAATTAAAAACTAAACAAATTTTACAACATCACAAAAGAATACAAATTATACCAGTCTGAATACAAATGTACCAATTGTGATAATCGTGAAGAAGACAGAAGTTATTATTATTTTATTAACAATTTATTTTATTAAGAAACTAATCCAAATTGTATGTTACACCAGAGAGTAAACCTCTCTCTTTTTCATACAATTTCTTTAAACTCTTTCAAATGACCAATTCGGTTCTTAAAGTCGATTAGAACATGCAGTGTATCAAATTCTTTGCATTAAATTTGTGTGCATCTAGAAATATAGAAATACAATTGAACAAACTCTTACTTCAATAAGTTTTAAATCATTTCTTTTTCAGCTAATCGACATATTCGAGAAATATTATTAATGATATCCCGATAGTGTATATTCTTTAATACATACTCAATTTAATGCACTTGAAGCTTATAGTCTATTGGGAAAATAGTTAAAGAATTGCATTTGATACAGCCAAATGAAGAGACAAGTGTACGGGGCATGCTGAACATTTGGCAGACACTGTAATTGTGCAGACTGCAAGTGAGAAGGCTAACTGACCAGCTGGCCCAATCCCAAACTAAGTATTTTATTTAGCCAATCGGTGCCGCAGCCAAAACAACTTTCTCCCAGGCAATGGCAATGGCAACGGCAATGGCAACGGCAACGGCATCACAGCATTAGCATGAGCATCAGCTACGCTGAGGATGTCACATAATCAGTGCGACTTCGTTCGCTGTGGCATCCTGCGCCAATCCTGTTTAGGTAGAAAGTGATGTGCCCAGGCGGCAGACGACAGTATCACACACACACACACACACACACACACACACAAACACACACTGACACGAAGATAAATTGGCAAACGAGTTCCGAAAACAAATTCTAAAAATACTATAAAAAAAAGAGAAAAAATTTGCATGCTACATCGGGAGGAGACGTGATTTGGAACGGCCAACGGGTGACGCTTCCAAACATGAATAACAACGAGTCGAGAAAGGGAGACGAAGGGTGAGGCGGTGGCGGTGGGGTAGACGAAGGCAGCAGGTGGTGCAGGCGGCGCGGCGGCAGATGAGACAAGGTGAGTCGAGGCTTTGGTTTCATTTCGATTTTAGATTTTTGATGTGCGCGTGATCCGGTTCCGCAATGCGAATAGAACGCGTTACCATTTAGAGGGAAGAGCAAAAGACATGAGTGACGGGGGAGGGAGTGTTGGAGGTGTGGTGTGGTGTGGACTAGCCAGCTCCTTTGGATGTTTGCAGCATTAATGTGAAATGTGTGCCAAGTTTTCCTTTTTGGCTGCAGCGCACAAATGCCGCAGCAACAAATCGTGAGCGCTTGTTGCAAGCGGCAGCTGCTAATGCGACAACTAATGATGCGGCAGCCAGCAGCCACCACCAGTTACCAGCCACAAGTCGCAGCCGGAGATGGAGACGGAACCAAAGCTAAAACTCCACCTGATGCCGGCTGTAGTTGTTGTTGCTGCTGTTGCTGTTGTTGTCGTCTTCATTGTTGTTGTCGTTGTTCATCTTGACCTCGACCAATGCTGAAATTTCGAGTTTCTGTCTGGCACTGAGTCTGAGTCTGACTCGATGCTGCAGTTGCAAGTAGACAGGGAGGTGGTGGGATGGGGTGGTGGTTGCAGCAAGTCTGGCAGCGCACCAAATCGAGAGAAAGTAAACGCGAAAAAGCGTCGACAGCAGCAACAACAACGTCGACAGAGATGCCGCCAGCTTCTTTGACCAGAGAATGGGAATCTCTTTTTTTTTCCTCTTGGCAGGCAGACAAAAGCTTGCCAAGATCTGGTCGGAGTTCAAAGGTGAAAAAGGAAGAGTTTTGCAGCAGTTGCTGTTATTGTTGCTGCTGTCGTGCAGCCAAGGAAAGGGAAATCATCTTCAAGCAGATTGGAAAATTGTGTCATAGCTGTGGAGCGTGAGACGCCCACATGCTAAGCCAAAAAAAAATATACGGCTAATTGAAGACTTTCTCACATCGATTTGTGGCAATGACATTCTTTCTGATGTGTGAAGACACTTCAATCGTCAATCTATAGATTGAACACAATCTCTACCTCAAACAAGTAGTATTTGTTGCAAATGAAAGAAGTGTTTGATGGAGTAAGTTGAGTATCAATTTCTTCTAAAGGAAGATAGTTTAGGTAACGTTCTCAACCAGCTTTAATGTATCTTTTTTGTAGACCGTCGCTCAAGTAACCATATAGTCATAAGGAAAACGCATCAATCCGTTTAGAAATTCAAGGTGTCATCATCTAAATGCTCTAAGTATCTCACAACATTCTAAGTTATAAGACTTAATATATACCTCGATTTTCTCATCAAATATTAGGTGCCTCCCATAGAATTCTCAATGTCTCAAATGTAAAATTGATCTATTATCATTTGTGATAGAGAAGAATATTATAAGGTTGTTTAAATAGATAATAACCTCATCTCTGGGTCCTGTAGTAGCGGCTATATAACAGTTATACAAGTATAAATTTAAACTGTTATAATTCTTTAATATTCATAACTAGTAATAAAATCATTTGCATTGGAATCAAATAATCCAAGTCATTGGCAATTAATGTATAGATTTAATCTATCCTATCTAGTGTCTATACAATTTAATTACAGTTGTTAATTCTTTAGCGGATTATAACAGTTGATTGCTTGATTCGAAAGCTTTTCACTTGCTACCATCGATTGTTATCGAACTGATAAAATGATAGAAATTAAGAAGAAATTAATATTAATTACATGTGTCAGTGTAAAGATGAAAAGCCTAAGCTGCTAAGTTGTTAAGTTGTTAGGTTGTCTGGGTGTTTGGTTGTTTGGTTGTTTAGTTGTTTGGTTGTTTGTCTCACCTGCAGTGAAAGGAAAGCAACGATAAGCGGCAGCCAAATCTGTTTGATCCCAAGACGATGACGATGGCGATTACTTTGGCACCGCAATTGTTGTTGTTGTTTGATATTTGGCTGTTGTTGCTGCTGCTGTTTATGCATTTGCTGCGAGTGTTGCTGTTGTCGTTGCATGTTGATGCTGTTGCTGTTGCTGTTGCGGCTGCAGTTGTTGTTGTTGTTGTTAAAGTATGTATAAATTGCAATTAATGTATTGCCTTTGTTGTTGTTGTCATGTGCGCGCTTTTGTTGTTACCTGCAATAATTTGTTGTTGGAAAAGCAAATGAAATGTGGCAAGTAGTAGAAGTTGGACTTGTGTGGATGGTCAGAAACAACAGCAAAAGAAACAGAAGATCAACTTGGAATATTACTAGAAAGTGTTTGCTTTGTTACTTTTACATGCACTCAAATAGTGATTATTGTTATTATTATTATTTTTGTTGTTGTTGCTGTTGTTAGCATTATAATTTATTGTTGTCGTTTTCGCTTTCAGGTGTGTCCGGTTTCCATATGTAGTTATGAGACTGGTATCTGCCAGTTAATTATAATTTATTGGTAATTTTGTAGTTGAAATGCTTGGCTGATTGACAGATTGACCCATTCAACTTATTGATTTGACAGCCCCCTTATATCCACCCACAACATTGAAGAAGCTAAACTGTCCATTTGGCAATTGAAACAACTGAAACAACTGAAACTACTGAAACAACTGAAGCAATATCAACACCGATAGTTGACAGTGGCAACAAGTGCTGAAGAAGACAAAGCACTTTAATGACAACTTATTCACCTGCTGCCGAGATGTTGGGAGGTGAAATGTGTTAATAGGCTCCATAAGCGAAGTGGGTCAACGTCAACATGCCCAAGACAAATATCGAGTCGAGCAATTAGAAGACTGCACACTGTAGACCGATAACTTCCAATTGGACAAGAAAAAGTGACGGAGATGGAGATGGAGATGGAGACGGAGATGGAGACGAACACTTGTAGTTGGAGAAAAGAAAGAGGTAGGCAAAAAAAAAGGAAAGAGTATCTTGAAAAGAAGCCCAATAGAAATAATTGTCAATATGACAAATGGCTCAGGCGGTCAATAGTTATTCTTTTAACGCTATTCGAGATGAAAGTGAAGAATGCTAAACCTGAAGTCTCGTTATAAACGGATATTTCAGAGAGAAACTATTATGAAGGTGATGGCTGTTATGGGTAAGAATTAACTGCAGGCAGAGAGATATGATGAGAGAATAAGTAGGGCCTGAATGGTATGATCTATACCCTGTAGAAAATATCTATCTATCTATCTATCAGTCGTCAGTCAGTTTACAGTCGCTTCTTCAGCTAATGAAATCATATCTGTAGCAGGACTAATTACTACCAATAAATGGAGTTAGTGAAATAGTCTGCCCAGTGCTGAGTAACTGCATCCATTCATCCAGTGGCCCCAATTGTGGCTTAGCGGTAGCTTCTAGCGGCACTTACCTTCGCTTCGGACCAATTCCGAGAGCGCCGCAATTCCAATTTTGATGCAATGCTGACAAACAGGATGTGTGTTCGTTGTGACTTTCGAAAGCAGTTGCTGTTCGTTGTTCGTTGTTGGTTGTTCGTTGTTGTTGTTGTTGTTGGTTGTTCGTTGTTGTTCGTTGTTGATTGTTTGTTGATTGTTTGTTGACAATGCGGCTGAAGTTCAGGTTGCACGCGGTGGCAATTAACGACGTGCAGCGACGTTGCACCCGAAGACACAACAAATATTCACACAGAAAATACCAAAAAAATCAAAAAAAAAAAAAAAAAAAGGACTCTTGTTGCAATACACACTCTCACACACACACGCACACAGAACTACACACACGCACAGTAAAAAAGTGTATGTAATTTGCACTTGGCCAATTCAATTTCTGGCTTCTATTTTGTTTTTGATTCTCTTTGCTTGCGTTGTTGTTGTTGTTGATTTGTTGTTGTTTTTGGCTTTTTGTATTCTTTTTTTTTTTGCAATTTTTTATTTCTTTTTTATTACAAGTATTACAAGTGGCAGTTGAGTTGAAGGCGATTCGCAGCACGAAGCAAGCGAAGTTGTTGAAAACGCGTCTGGTCCGCGCCGTGGGTTAGCGCCGAATGCTGCATCCACCTGCTTTCTCGTAGCGAAACACTTCGCATGCGCAACGGCGGCGACGACCACGAGGCAAGCAGCGCTGCCGACGTTGTTGCTGTTGGTGCTGCTGCTGCTGCTGCTGGTGCTGGTGCTGCTGCTGCTGCTGCTGATGTTGCTGCCGTCGACGGCGAAATTTCTTCTTTTCATTGATAGGCAGCAATAAGTGAGACACGAATACAAATACGGTAAGTTGCTTCGGGTATCGGTAACTTGGTATCGGTATCGGTATCGTTTTCGGGTATCGTTAAGCGTAAGTCTGCCATCTGCTGCTGCTGCTGCTGCTGTTGCTGCTGCTGCGACTGCGACTGCAGCTGAGACTCTGAATGTGGCATGCGTTGTGGCGCGCTTCGGTTTCCCCATTCGTCTGTTTGTTTATACTGGGCAGACGGCAACTTTCAGTTGTAAGGCAGACGCGACAAACGGTGGACAAGTCCTCAAACTGTTTGCACTTTCTACACGCTGCACCACTGACCCCTTGCCACCAACGCCACCGCCAGCAGATGCCACACACGCACTCTGCACTTACTCTTTTTTTTTTTTTTTTTTGTTACCCATTGACCCATTGAGGATCGATCAAGTTCAGAGCAAGCGATCAGCGCTCGTAGGCGTCTAGGCAAATCAAAAAGAGGGCTGGGATGATACCCAGTCTAATGGTGTTACCAGCGCCCTAATGTCAGCTGCAACTGTTGGTTTCTGCCGCCTCTCATTATTCTTGTGCTGTTCTTTATTTTTTATTTTTTTTTATTTTTATTCACGGCATCGTCGTAATGCTTAATCGATTGTTCCACTTTTCCATAAAATATTTTTGCCAAGTACCGTCGCATTTGGTTTGCGACAATGGCGATGACGCTGTAGATCCCCCCACATTGCTTTCCCTCTCTTCGACCACTCTGCACTTGCTCTGGTTGCGTTGTTGCACACTGAGGCCAAAGCAAATGCTTACGGGTTAAAGCTATTGCGAAAGGGTGTTGAAAGATTCTCGTTTAGAATTTGTAGACATTTTAAGAATATAATTTATGGAATTAGCCAGCCATTAGTTCATTTTGATAAAGGTTTTTAAACTCTGTGCAGGAATTGGTAATGCTTAACAAATTATAATGCCATTATCATCGTTTAAAAGTCGACATTTTGGGTCGTGAAATAGACGCAAATCATGAACAAGCTAAAAATAACTTACAATTATAATTTTACTTGTTCTATATTAAATGAGAGAGTTTGAGACAGTGAGAGTTATATGCTATTTCCACGAGCAGCATCATTCGACTCATTCACTCACATCTGGATGAGCCTGATTTTTGGATTTCCACGAGCGAATGACTTACTGTAAACTGACGTTTGTCAGAACAGCTGATTGGTCAGCATTTACTAGAATTATAATTATTAAAACCCGTAAAATATTGAATTTAAGCATTGTAGCAATAATATGGAGTATATTTTTACAATGATTTCTCAGAAAACTGAAGAGATGCTTTTGAAATTTAAATTTTGCGCTAACTCTTTTATTAGATGTCAGCTGTTAATATCGATAAATATTGTTTGTTCGATAAGAAAATACTGAAATTAGACAGGGTCGTTAGCAACGAATGACATCATCCAAATTGGATGACGGCGAACCAAGCATCCAGGCCTTATGGGATTTTATACAAGCATGAACTGAACATTCGGTCTGGATGATGAAAATGGCGTCGAATGTGTTGTCGTGGAAATAGCCTATAAGATGGGACAGTTTCTTTCAAGCTTAACCAAATTTTCAATCAGTTTTAGTGGCACAAAAGGGATAATAGGTTTCGATCGCTGGATGAGACAGCAAAATGACTTTTATTTAACTTTTAAATATTAAAATTTGATTTCTTAACATATTTCCTACTTTCAATACAGAAAATAGCAATTAATCATTGAATTGAATTAATTAATAAATAAATTAAATTATATAGAATAAATGAGATGATCTGATATGAATAACAGATGAATATGAGTCAAAATAGAATGTTAAGAATGTTTAGCCAGAGTTACTTTACCTAAAATAGAGGTTTCCTTATGTTTTAAACAATTTGTTTCCATTTAATACTGGGATTAATACCGAAATCAATATCGGGTCAGGTTTTGGTACTAGGTTTAAGTTTTAAAAACTTCAAAATGTTCAAATGTATTTAAATCAAGTTTTAACATCACTGTGGACGGCAGTCCACGCTAGTGACGAAAGCAGACCCCAAAAACGCACACGTAGTGAAGTAATTACATACATATAGAAAACGAAATACATGTTTACATCGTACATCGTTCAGTACTTAACAAGTATCTGTCATTAACATTCCGGTAATATACGAGTAAATAATAGTTATTGTAAACATTTTGATACTTCTACTTTGAAACAACAAAATATAACAAATATCTTATATAGAAATAGTTGGGTATTTATAAAGTTTTAGTCAATTCTTCATTTTGTGGTCATTTGTATATTTATACTTAAATGCATAATATCCTATATGGTAATATTTGATATTTAGAACTATATAAAGCTATGCAAAGTTGTGGCTTTCAATTTTAAAGTACTTGCACCACTGTGCATGGGTAAGCAGCGATTTCATCGGCATTTCAAGTCCAGTTGGCAGTTGGCAGATTTAGGAGCAGTGTCTCAATTCCTGTTTGCTAAATATGACCAAAATGACTTGTCTCGAAATTGGAGTAATTTCATCGCATCTTTCAAGCTGGCCACAAGCTGGTTACCAATCGACTGTTAGCCTTCCATTTGGTTCCGCCTGAAATTGGCTATTTGAGCCAGTCTCCGTTGTTGTTGTCGTTGTTGCTGTCGTTGTTGTTGTCGTTGTTGCCGTCGTTGTTGCTGTCGTTGTCGTTGTCGTTGTCTATCGATGCACATTAAGTAACACGCGGACGCGACTTGCGCTTTGGGTGAGTCGCGCCACAAAGTCTGCCAGTTGGTTGATCAATTATTTGTTGATCTGCTTTGCATGATCACTTATCCAATGCCAACGCGCTTAGTTAGAGATTCCTATGCGCCCCATTAGGCTCCAGCTCCGAATCTCACATATCAAAGACAACTTGCCGCTAAGGGCAAGGGCAACAGAAAGAGCAAGGGGCAAGGGCTGTGGCTGTGGCAGTGGCAGAGTTGCTGGTGCTTTTGCTGTTGCTGTTACTGTTGCTGCTGAGGCAAGTTCCCATTGCTGTTACTGCCGCTTAATAGCTGGGCGCACGACGCGCGCATCTTAAGTAAACGCTGACTGCGTCTCGCCCCTCCGCCCCTCTGCTTTTCTGCTCCCTCTCCCCTCATCCCTCTGGAGTCTACAACCCGCTGCCGCCGCCGTTGTCGCTCTGCTCAGATGTCTTATTAAAAGTAGGTATCTTGTTACTTTCACCGGCCGCAGACTTGAATTGCGCTTCAATTTCACACACATGGACTCTGCGCAGATAGACAGAGATAGCAAGAGAGAGAGAGTGAAAGAGAGGGAGAGGGGACAAATCGGAGGGGCCTTGGGACAGTTGGCCAGTTGACTCGAACCAAATTTGGTGCTGCGTTGCCCCAAGCGAAGGTCTCCCCGATTGTCGTCAACTTCATCATCTTTCATCTGCCGGCCGGCGACCAGAGAGAGAGAGAGAGAGAAGTCAAGTTAATTATACATAGGTATTTTCTTTGGCACAAAAGCAGGAAGTACGTACTACATGACTTTACCAAGTAATACCCATCTAATCATAGATCACATTTATAATATAAATTTCAAAGTCAACGAAATTTAGTATAAAATGTAACTAAGAAAAACAGAAATTAATATTTGAAATTATAAAGTGAAACTCTCAACTGGTTAAAGACTAATTAGAGATTCATCTAAAACTCTCAAGTATTGCGAGATCACAGCTAGTAGTTAGAGATCAATTTGAAGGCTTTAAAACATAATGTATTACATCAGGAAGTTCTTTGAAAGAGTGCTGTAAAAAAACAGCGATGGATCAATTGTTGACGATTCTGACTAGAACTTTCTGCAACCAATGAGTCGATGAAAGTCAATCGATAGTCATGATAAATTCGGATATTTGTAATTCACTAACGCGAAGTTCAATTATTTGTAAATTATAACAAAATCTTGTAAATATTCCAAGCAATGATATAATAATAATTCCTACTAAAGCCTTGTTCGAACTTTCGTCGTGAATACTTTCGTCGGCGATTTTGAAACTCAATTTTCAGTTGAGAATTTTTATATTTTATTGGGGTTACGTTATTAAGATAAGTTTTGACAAGTTGAGTTCATTAATTGACGGACAGAAATGAACGAGCAATATTTCTTCCTTCAACGACCACCTCCTCTAATCCAGATCCGCGTTGAGCTCCTCTAGGTGGTGAATGAACTTAACCGTCGTCAAATCCTATTGGGCGGAGGCGGATGCAGAAGTCATCCCTGGTAGTTTTGTAGGAAGGGAGCGAGTCGGGAGTTGATCTAGGCAAGATCGTTTTAATCTTCTTGTCTGCAAGCTTGAAGTATCGAGTATAACAGGGCAGTAGCCAAAGGGTTTTCATGTCACTGAAGTTCTACCTAAAAATGTATAGCTAGTTTCGATCTATGTACTTATCTATTAGTTCTTTTATTTGATATCGGTATCAGTATTTTAAAAGAATACCGACGTTTGACATTTTTGCATTTTATTTGCATTAAAAGTTTGAAAACAATTTCAAAGTTACAGCATTTGTCACACATACATCTCTTCTTCTACTTCAAGAAACAAAGAAGAAGATCTCATTGAGGCTACAACGTAAATTGTTTGCAACATGTAATGAAATGTAGTCCACAAATACGTATACCCAAGTATCTCACCTGACAGTAAAATTCTTACTTTTTACAATAAAATAAATTGTAATAAATATGATGGTTCTTTTGACTTCATTTGTGATTCACATGACGATCATTTCATTTGGGTTAAGAAGAGGAGATTTATGCGCTGGTCGGTTGATGCCTTCATTTGCATAGTTAAAGTCACAGCAAGTGTCAGAGTTACATAGTCACATGGCTACCAAAGTTGCGACGCCCTCGGCCACGCCCTCGTGATGGCCAAAGCAACATAAAGTCACAGCCATCGCCCAGTAAATCCTCTTTGCACGCCAGTTTCTAGCCAGCTATTTGGGTCGCTCTCACAATTTATTAGTTTAGTTTTCATTGCATTGACACTCCATCATCGAGTGGCTTGTCGTTTGTCATCTGCCGCATTCAACTTGACGTTGTTGCTGTTGTTGTTGCTGTTGTTGTCGATGTTGTTGCTGTAGATATTGCTGATGGTGGTGTTGGTGCTGGTGCTGTTGTTGTTGTTGCTGCTCTTGCAATAACCTTTGCGCTGCCTGCAATCGGTCGCATGTGTCCATTATTGTCGGGTTACAAGGTGGCAATGGCAATTGCAACTGCAGCAGCGACCAAAGTGAAAACGCCACAAACAAGAAACAAACTAACAGCAACAACAACAATAACAACAACAATAACGACAAAGAAACAGTAGCAACGTCTGCCATTAAGCAATGAGAAGACACTTTTTACCCAACTGCAGGTTTTGGAGTCGGGAGTTGGGAGTCGGCATTGGCCCTTTGGAGAAGTTCAGTGGCAATGCGGCGGAAATGCAGCCAAAGAATTGGGTTAAAGCTGTTTCCAGCGGAGATGCCACCATTGTTATTGTTGTTGTTGTTGCTGCTGCTGCTGTTGCTGCTGTTGCTGTTGATATTTGCTCATTTCGTTTCGTTTCGCTTTTAACTGTCGCCGGGGCATGCGTGGTAAAAGCTGAAGCTGCAACTCATGCTACTCATCCCAACAGCCACATCATCGTATCAGTCGCATCACTTGCAACAGCAGCAGTAGCCGCAGTTAAGTTGCAGCTTAGAAAGCGGTAGCTGCTTCACCTTCTTCTTCTCCCCAACATTTTTAGCATCTTCCGCATTGACAACTCCTTAGAATCCCTGTGGATTGGTATGCGGAATGTGCAAATCTCTTGTAGTCACACAGCCTCATAAATCACCAAAAACCAGGGGGAAAAAAAGACGCGCAACCAGTGAGGAAGCATGAGGCAAGCTCGTAAGTGCCACTTGCCGTGCGATCAATTTCACTTTCTCAGCAACAACAAGAAGAGAAAAAAAAGAGTTGGTCCAAACACCGAAAGTCAATTAGCAGCTGTCCAAAAGATTCTTCTGTCACCGCTCTAAAAGGGGCGATAGTTAAAGGGGTTAGCGAAAGGGGCAGTTCGAAGTCCACTCATCAATTATGGCTATTGTTATTCTTGTCATGGCCCTCTTTTTTTTGCGAACTGGGCGTGCGCTCAGGCATTCACATTCTTCTACTGACACTTGTACAGATATTTACACATATGTATGTACTTCGTACACAGCTTGAGGCGCCCCAATCACCCTCTCTATCTCTATCTATCTACTCACGGCAGCAAGTGCCTCTTCTCTATTGATATCGCGAATTAACGGAACTGAAGATCTGAAGATCTCGTGAAACTAATGTATCGTTACCGTTTTGACATACATACAAGTACATCCATCTGAGTGCTCATACAAGGCTTACTTACAACTTACCAAACTCTTCTGCAAAGTTGCCGGCTTGGGGTTCCGGGTTCGTGCCCCAGGCTAATGTCTGACTTGGGTCTTATGATCTTTTAGCCAAAATACAAGTTGACCTCTGTCTGTCTGTCTGTCTATCTATCTATCTATCTGTCTGTCTGTCTGTCTGTCTGCCTGTCTGTCTGTATGTCCGTCTGTCTGTATGTCCGTCTGTCTGACTGTCTATCTATCTGTTTGTCTGTCTGTTCGTCTGTCTATATGTCTGTCTGTCTGTCCGTCTATCTATCTGTCTGTCTGTCTCTCTTTCCGTCTCTTTGTCTCTCTGTCTGTCTGTCTATCTATCTGTCTGTCTGTGTGTCTGTCTGTGTGTCTGTCTGTCTGTCTGCCTGTGTGTCTGTTTGTCCGTCTGTCTGTCCGCCGGTCTGTTCGTCTGTCTGTCTATCTGTGTGTGTGTCTGTCTGTGTGCCTGTCCGTCTGTATATCCGCCTGTATGTCCGCCTGTCTGTCTATCTGTCTGTCTGCCTGTCGGTATGTTCGTCTGTCTGTCTGTTCGTATGTCTGTCTGTTCGTCTGTCTGTCTGTCTGTCCGTCTGTCTATCTGTCTATCTGTCTGTTTGTCTGTCCGTCTGACTGTCTGTCCGCCTGACTATTTGTCTGTCTGTCTGTCTGACTGTCTGTCTGTGTGTGTGTCTGTCTGTATGTCCGCCTGTATGTCCGCCTGTCTGTCTACCTGTCTGTCTGTATGTTCGTCTGTCTGTCTGTCTGTTCGTATATTTGTCTGTTCGTCTGTCTGTATGCCTGTCTGTTCGTCTGTCTGTCTGTCCGTCTGTCTATCTGTCTGTCCGTCTGACTGTCTGTCTGCCTGTCCGATGTTATTATTCTTTTCTTTTTAAAGCTGACTGTTCGTCTGTCTGTCTGTTCGTCTGTCTGTTCGTCTGTCTGTATGTTCGTCTGTCTGTCTGTCCGTCTGTCTATCTGTCTGTCTGCCTGTATGTCTGTCCGTCTGACAGTCTGTCTGCCTGTCCGTCTGACTGCCTGTCTGTCTGTCTGTCTGACTGTCTATATATATCTATCTATTTATCTATCTATCTATCTTTATATCTATCTATCTATCTTTATGTCTGTCTGTCCGCATAAAATATACGTATCCTTGTTCAGTATCAATAGCCGAGTCTATTGACGTTTTCCTTCTTTGCATCTGTAAAAACGCATCGATCCCAGTAACTATAAGAGCTAGAGACTTCAGACTTGGTATATAGGTTCCTGGATACCATACACAAATCAAGTTTATTTTGTAATTTAGATGCCATGACCCTTTCGCCTACAAATCGAAAAATTCCATTACTAGACCAATTTCAAATCTATAGACTTGAAATGATCTGTCTCAATGTGTTCTTAAAATTCCATCACGATCGGATGATAAACCCAGAAGATATCCAAGAAACAAAAATGTAATTGGGTTTCTAAGGGACTCGTTATTAAATGCTTCTTTATGAACACTGACACAGGGTATCATATTGTCGCGCACACTCGACTGACCAGCTTGTTTTAAATACGTCCTTAAGTGCAAATATGTATTACGTTATTTTGAGGACTGGCCCATGCAATCTTGTAGCTTAAGCTTTCTTACAAGATTAAACTAATTATGTAATTTATTTTTTATATGGCTATTAACATCATAAAAAGATTATTAAATATGTAGTGATTTGTCTTGGTCTAATTGATAAACGAGATATTAACTACACGACACTGCTGCATTGAATAAAACTTATTACAATAAAATATGCAAATTACAAATTGAGAGAAGAAAACGTTTGTTTAGAATCTACACAAAAGCACATAATTCTGGCCAATTTTGGTCGCATCTGGTCAATTGAAATCATCAACCGGTCTAATTGTTGACAAAAGAGGTCCGAGTTGAGTGTTTATCGATATGAAAGCAGCTCATAGTAGATGATTCCCTTCCAACTCTATCAAACACACAACATAGCCTTCCTGGCTGTTAGTCCTGGCTTGGCTACCGTTTGAGCTGATTCACCACGCTTTGACCAGGATCGTTTTCTCACAACATTGCCGTATGTGAACCATTTTTCATCAACAGTCATTCGCTTGTCCAAGGATTCGCTTATGGAAATTCTATCCATTAGGTTTTTTTAGACAATATAGCGAAATTGTTCATTGTTGGTCTCCATGTTTAACAAAATTTATTTCCTATTGGAATCGACGTTTCAAAAACGGAATACGTTCTGTTTTAGAGAGGAATGACACCTTTCTAAGAAGCCCATTTGTAAATTAGTGTGACCAATAGCTTACAAATTAAACATACTACGGTTGACACACACAAAGAAATGGATTACTTTTTCCCCAAGCTAGTAATATACTATTAATAATAACAAAAGTAACACAGATAAATTATTTCAAAGAAAATGGCAACATAGTGCTGCAGATAATATATTTCTTTCAAGCATAAGAATTATTAATAATAAAAGTATCTAACGATGTTTTTAGATGCTTCGCTTCCGAAATCTACGTAATAGAGACAATTTACATGGATTCCGAAGTCAAGATGGAGTTTAATTCATTTAAAAAGTAGCTCAAAATCAAAAAAAAAACCTATATTTTCTGCACATACTAAGATTTCAACACTTTAACCAAAAAGTATTGTAAAAATATAATGAAAACAACTATACGCACTTTCCAAATGAAAACAAAACCCATAGATCAACAAATAGCGTCACGAAGTGAAATATTTTAAACGCCACAGACGTTCGAGTCGGAGCTCAAGTCCCAGCCTCAGTCTCAGCCTCAGCCCAAAGCCCAACCCCATAGTCAGACTCAGACAGTGCCAGACAAGACGTCAATAATTGTGAAATATTCAAAATGAAATGTGCCACGCATGCACAAACAAATGAAATCGACTCGTGCTGCCAGATGTGGCAAGCAAGATGAATGGTGCAACAGGTAGGGCACGCACAGGTTGAAGAATGTGTGTCTGCGCATAATTTAGTTGCAACTCAAGCAACAAAGCGAATGCAAGTGAATGCACAGATCCAACAGACTTATAAACAAACTCTGAGCACATAATTAATCAAATTTACAAACTGACTGTCGACAGTATTAGTATATAGATAGAGATCGTTCAAATTTAGTAACACCTATAATACAAGGCAAAATCAATACATATCAATAACAACAAGTAATAATAGCGACAATCTTTGTAAGTTTTTGTATCCCTTTTCTTTACTTATTAATTTTGTTTTATGCTGCGTAAAATTGTTTTTTGAATAACTTTATTATTTGATAGCCACATCGATTCCAAGATTCTTATCATGTGTGCCAAGTCTCTAGATGTTCTTTTTTTCTCCAATTGTGAGCAAAAGAGCCTTGGGGCTTAAAGTTAAAAAAAAAAATGTCTGCACACACAGAGAATCTACCTACCAAATTTGGTGCCTCTAGCTCCTACCATCTCCTGAGTTCATTTCATTTATACGGCTATATGACTCGACTGTTGTTGCTAATTAAGAATATAAATGCTTTATGTGATTTGCCACGCCTACTTCTGAATGTTACGTAAATTGTTTTACGAGTTTTATAGACCCTATTAAAGTAACGAGCAGGATGGCTACACTCGTTACTCAATCATATATTAATTGTATCAATGAACTTTTAAACTACAAAGGAATACAAAATTTAAAAACACATCTATACTATTATTATATATATAAGTAATACTTGATTTCTCACTAAGAATGAAATTACTGAAGTCAAGAATTTCGGTCTTAATTCAAGTTAGATTTTTTAAGTCCGAAAATTTAAGTATTTTAGTATTTATAATAAACATAAAAGTGCGTTCAATGCGTACTTGAAGTAAGTACTATCATTCTTGATTTAGGTACATAACAAACTTATTCTGAGTCCCTTTAACTCTGTGAGTGAGTATAAAAATATCTTAAAACAAGAATATGATACTTGATATTTGCATACTGCAGACTTAAATCAAAATTGTGTGAACTTAGTTTTTCTTGAAATAACCCCTCACGCTATCAGCATAAGGGTTCAAGACATTCAGATAGTGTGAAAGTTGGTGAAGACTGACTACAGAAAATTATCCTCCTGTTAAATATAGTTTTAATTGGTCAATGTCTATTGAAATGTTTCTCATAGCAGACAAGCTAGAACTATTTGGGAATGTTAAGCAAGCGAACTAAAAAAAGAAGTAAGATTAAAAAATCCTTTATTAATGATTTAACGAACACGTTCTGTGAGTATTCGCTGTGAAAATCTATTTCGAGTCCGAGTTAGAATATCCATAGTCATTTCTAGTAAATCTGGAGTTTCAAACTTACACTTTACTCTTATATAAAAATTATGTGTACTTGGTCTTAGAATTTTTACACTTAAGTATTGACTTTAAGAATGGCAATTTGAGATCATTCGAACTTAATTTTAGTACCGAATTTTTCACTCTGTGTGTTGTGCAGTTATCCAGACTTGCAAATGGCAAAAGGTGGAGTGAAAACAAATTGAAACCAACTTGAACTGCGTGGAGTAGAGATCTGTATGCCAAATTTGGTTGGTCTAGCTCATATAGTCTCTGAGAACAGCTTGCTCATACAAACGGACTGACGGACAATCGGGGTCACATACATGGCTAAATCGAATCACATGTTTAGGCTGATCAATAATGTATATACTTTATAGGGTACTTATGACTTATACATTGCAACCAACAATACAATATACCCTTTTACTTAACGAGTAACGGGTTTAATTAGCTGATATGATGAATAATTAAGAGGCCTGCTATTTATGTATACATATGTATGTATATCTGGCCTAGTAATGAAGCAATGGGTATTTAGGGTCTAAAATAGTTTTATAGTTTTTCAATGTATTCGGCCAATTTTCCAATTTTCGAAACATTTTGCCACTTCAAGTCAGACCCCTAAAAACCGTGCACCAACAGTTTCTTCGGGCGTCGGAAATCGCTGACCATTAACTCTTGCTTATTTGGGGGGGAACAATCATTGGGAATCATTGGAGGCATTCAGCAGGCAATTCTGGCCACCAATCATGAAAACCGATTATTACTTTTTGCATTAAGCAGGAAATTTTCAACAATCCATAAAACGTCAAATTTTGGCATCGTTATCACGAAAAATGTATCGTAAAAATAAATAGTTTGATACATTATGCTGATTGTTCTTTACTAACAACGAATATAGATAGTTGGCAGATTTAATAGAAGGATGTCATTCAGCAGGTACTGATTACTGATCCATCACAAATTAAGAAGCGTTTACTGATTGTATATCCTGCTGAATGCCCCCATTGAGTGTCAAATCAGAACTTTAGGGCGGATGGCCATTTATTTCTATATTTTGGGATATCAAATAGCCACTTATGCGATGTGATGTGTGGAACTCGCTGTTGATTTGCTGACTGTTTTTCTAAAATCTTCAAACACAATTGGTTGTATACCATTCAGAATTTCAAGTGTTACAATATTTACTTAAGTAATTAAAAGTATTTATTTAAGAAATTAAAGTGACTAGCACTTAACAGTTACTTTGGTTTAAAGAATTTCGGTTTCGATATAATATTTTTTTATTTTAGTTTATTATTATTATTATTTATAAATATCATGTTAGCTAGCTCATCGCCGGGTTAAATTTCCAAATAATGAAAAATTTTATATTTTGGTTAAAGTTTCAGTTAGGGTTGCCAATTCATCAATTCCCGGTTCATCCATCTATAGTTTTCAAATAGTTTTAATTCTCATTTAATTGGATTGTCAATTTGTGTTCAACACTGACGAAGGCTCTGAAATTCCTTATACATAGTAAGTATGTATGTATAAAGTCTTTGTCAAATTTTAGAGATTTGACAGCACCGACATGGAAATTGAAAAAGTAATGAATAAGAGCCACAATTATGATCATTGAAGAAACAATTTGAATGGAGTAGCAGTCAGACTTATGAGTCTATTCACAATACACATGCGAAACAAACACAAGTGCCAATGGCGGTCAAAGATGATGATCAATCTGGCGGTGCACGGTGGTGTGCGGTGATGTTGCACAGTTAGCGATGTCCAGCCGCGATTTTTGGCTTTGCGTTTGCCGCCTGCCAGCCAAACATCAATCAATTGCAAATAGAAAACAAATCTCCAATCAGACGAATTGATCTTTCGGATTGCTCTTGGGGCTGAGTCCGGGTATGGGTATTGGGTATTGGGTATTGGGTATTGATTATTGGGTATGGTTATGGGTACGTGTGCGCTGCTCAATGACCAGGGGCTGGGCCACGTTTGGGGCATGCAATGTTGCGCTTGCGGGTGGCCCCACCTGTAGAAGAAGAGAGGAGAGGCTCTGGGGCAAAGTCAGCCACTGGGATCTGTGGAATTGTGTATAGAGAAGAAAGTGTTAAGTCCAATTCCAAAAATTCACTGGTGAAATTTAAATCATTTTCAAATTTAATTACCGACAAATAAACGTTTGACATTCCGGGCGAGCCGCTGCCACCTGTTGCTCTTGCTGTTGTTGTTGTTGCTCTTGCTGTTGTTGTTGTTGTTGGGCGTGGCGCGCACATTTCAAGCATTCAAGTGTAGCATCTCAACATCATGATCATCAACATCATGATCATTGACTTATTCTACGAATACGCACGACTTTTTCTCTTTTACGCTTGCAGGTCTTGTGGTTGTTATTGTTGTTGTTGCGTTGTTGTTGTTGTTGTTCAAGTGATTGCTGTTGTCATTGCAGTCTTGGCATGTCCAAAACTTTAATGGCTAACTCTTTTGGTCATGATGTTCATTGAGAAATCGGTCCACAGTGCAGAGTGGTTATCAGCTTCAATCCAATTTAACAAATCAAATGATATACAGTTAACTCTAACTTATTAGCAAGTCTGTCGACTAAAGCATACCCTGTAATCACCGGCACTAAGCAAGTTCTAAACGATTGCTATGAAATATTGAGCATATAAATCAGATAACATTGTTTTGAGAAATCGGTCTAGACTATTTCAAAATTGTCCACTTAAGAACTTAATCTTAGGCTACACAGTTTGCTTAATTTCCAGGATTGTTTTTAATGCACTCTGCACTTTGAATTCTAATTGTTTTTCTTAAGAAATTATGATTTAAACTAGAGATCCCGACTGTGAGAGACTCTGCACTCATTCTGAAAGTACTTGAAAAGGCTTGATTTCTAAAAACGCGGACGTAGCAAATTCTGAAAGAATCAGATTTTGTTTAAGATATTAGGAAATTAACATAGCGAGTTTGGAGTGTCTAGCTCCAGGTAATCATACAGACGGGCGGAAAGACAGACATGGCTATATCGAGTCAAGAATATTAGAGAGGTCAAACCCAAAAGAATATCGGTTTCAGAATGGGTTTCGGTTATGGTTATCTTTTGGCTTTCGGTTACCGGTTACGCAAAATTACTCATTCTATGTCTTACAAAACGGTTACCAGTTTTAGTTCAGTTTGAATGTCGACAACATATCCATGTAAAACGTTTTTAAAATTTCATCGTTGCATGAATTGTAATCGAACTGTAAAATGACTTAAATCAATGATCGAACTTTAAAGGGACTCGAGTCATTGGATGGGAACTATAATGGGATTCGAATCAACTGAATTAAATGACCTACAATCAGGGATTTAGTTTGTTCGTTCACTTTAGTGATTAGTTCAATTAATCTTAATTCGATGTGGTTTTTAAAAAACACTTTCTACTGTCAATCTTTCATTTACATATTTTATTTCAGTAATGTTTTTCAGTTTAACTATCAAGCAAATAATCGTTCATTACAAAACAGAAGATTTCTTTAATGAGTTACAAAAAACCGAAACGATAATAACACCTTAAAAACATAATTGCTTTACACGGGATTCAATATAAATTTTACCCCGAAACAGGGGTATGCTAACAACTATAGACCGTTTATATAAAACTTCAGCTTTTTGCTCTAATAATTAAAAAAAAAAACAAATATTATTTTTGTAAACTATAGAACTATAATGAATCAGCTACCAAGCGGTTATTTCAAGTTGAAGAATTTTCCAATTTAAATTAGTTTATACCAGTTTCGTTTTCAGTTACGAATTTATATGATTTATAGTGTCTGACAAGCCAGATTCGAACTGTTACGCACATTTTCTGCCAAATTAATAGACCCTTGTTACTTTTTAGATACAGGGTATAAAAGGGGAACTTTTAACGAGCGTTTAAGCTTAAAAATTGTGATTATGGCTACTTTGTTTGATTTAATATGATTTGCAAGAGCAAAGGGAAACATGACAACGTTCTGAAAGTATTGTAATGTGTCTTACTATTATTGTTCAGATGCTAAACGTTTTTGTTATCATATATACAAAACTTGATCTTCATTAATGTTTATCATTTGGTTTTGTTTTTGAGCGATTTATGCAATTTGATGAATTGTTTGCTGTTGAAGAGTTATTCTGGTTGGTTTATGCTATTTTTTTTTGGCAGTAAGTAATGCCAACACTTGTTGGCATGTGTATAACGATCGAAGAAATTTCAAAAGAATCAAACATATGACTATTGTGTACACTGTGCACATGTTCTAAGTAACATAAGTAGTTATATGTTATACCAATATGTGTTCACGAATTTTTACGAGGGCCGAGCTTCAGAGCTTAGTACAGGGTATGTGCTAGTAAAGCATTTGCCTACTTTCGGATTATGTTAGGTCGTGTTAAGTCGCCGTCTCGAGCAAAACAACAACACGAACACTTACGAAATTCAAGTCGACTCGTGCGTGTGCATGCTCGTGTCACGAGGCGCGCCCATCTATAACGAGGCGCTTGAATATGGGTTAGCGACTCGTCTACGCCCTTGGCGCACGCTTCAATTGCCAGTCATTTTCATTCATCTTCAACGAGTCGAGTGTGCATGTGTGTATGTATGTAAGTAAGTGCACATATAACCATGCGTTTATGTGTGCGAGATCAGGAGACATTTCTCGTTGGTCGTTTTCTCGCCATTTTTGCACTGGCCGCTCTTTTCTTTTCTTTTTTTCTTTTTTCTTATTTTTTTTTGGCGCACATAAAAAAGCGGCTTTTCGTTTAAGTGCGTCGCGCCTGGATGAGAGAGATGTCTGCTGCTTGCCTGTTGGCTGTAAAGTCTTGTGGAGATGACCGCTAAAGCCGGAACTGGCCATGGCCATGGCCAAGTGATGCCGTCGCCGCAGTTGCAGTTGCAGCCACAACTGCAAACACAAACACAATCACAGCGCCAGCGCCAGCGCCAGCACAACGAAAGTTTGCGCCGTTTTTGGGCTGGCCAAGTGACTGACTAACTGACTGACCAAACCAGACAGAGATACAGACGCAGACGCAAACGCAAACTCAACTCAAACGCAGGCGGAAGAAGGAAAGTGAAGACGCTGTGCTGTCGAAGTCAGCGTTAACGTTCGCGTTAACGTCAGCGTTAGCGTCAGCATCGCTGTTTACGTTTACGTTTGTGCAATGCCGCCGCCAACTGAACAGAACGAAACTGAGGATGTCGTTGTGGATGTCAATGTGGATCTCGATGTGGATGTCGATGTGGATGTCGTTATAAATGTGGATGTCGAATGGCGATGCCTGCGTGAAAATGCCGCCCAACGAGTTTCGCAATAAAGAGAAAGTGTCCAAAGCAGGCTGTTCTCGCGATCGTAAAGAATAAATTTGTGTTTCCTGTTTGCTGCATACCTTTTTTTTACAAGTCTGGATAAAAATTTCATCTTTATCAACACATCGCTCCCCGCCCCGCCAAGGCCCAGCAAGTGCAGCGAGAAAGTTATATGTGTACGCTTACGTTTGTATGAGCCTTCAGGCAGGGCTTGGGTTCCACTTGCTGTTGGACTCGGAGTTGGGGTATGGGAACGATAAAGGGATCGCACCGAACCGGACTGAGATCAATATGCCGCTCGGGCGACAGCGTCAAGTGAAAACTGACTAAATTGAAAAGTACAACGCAAGTTGCTAAAACTCTCAACTGCAAATGAATCCAAAAATACAACTTGTCGCAGACTTTGAAACCTAAAGTGCAATCGCACAGTGGTACACATGCAAAAGATAGAGTTATTATTGACAAACGCATGCACATTGTGCCGTTGTGCATATTTGTTAAATGTCACAAATCTTATTACATATGTATTTATGGGGGTGACTGATAATGATAACTCTAAGCGCGACGCTGGACGCTTGTTCGCCTTTCAATATTAATAAGCCGAAATGACGCATTGCCATATAAAACAAGAGCGCTATGCTCGAGTCACCGACTATGAGATACCCGTTACTCATTTAAATTATATATTTATTGTAACTTTTGAATTTTAAACAAGAATGGCAATAAAATGACTGAACAATGTAAAACATCCATAAGCATAAAACATAGATTTAGTAGAATAATTGAACAAATAGGGTCTGCCACGCCTCCATCTCCCTGTTGCATACCATTTTACTATGCGAGTAACGGGTATAACAAGAGAGATGGTTTATCTTCGGTACGTCGAAGAATTGATACCCCTGAAGAGTCACAAAGATTTTTTAAAATACATTTCTTTTTAAAAACATTAAGTAACTGTTTTCTAAATTAATTAATTAATTAAATATAGTTGAATAATGACAAAGATTTTCATACAATTTTATTTTTAACCCATGACAGCTTTATGATGCTTTAATCTGACTTTAACCAAGTTGGAGCAAGTGTAGACAATATCGAATACACAATTATTAACTTTGGTTATTATAACTCTTAAGTTATAGCGTTTTTCAATAGGGTGATTACTTTTGCCCCACCCTGTATAATGCATGCTTCGAAATGGATTATAGATGGACAATGCTATAGCATATTGGTGCATTTCGCGATAAAATTATAATACCCTTAGTAAGGGTATAAGCACTCATATACATACATACATACTCACATAGTTGCCACTGTGCACAACTGATTCGCAATATTCCGCTAGATCAACAGCTCTATTTAGCTATTTTTAAAATATAGCTACTTATTAATATGCTCATTTCTAGCGATCCGCGTTTAAGATTAATCCTAGTTGAAACTGCATATGGAATACTTCAATTTGATACATTTATTTATGCTGGAAAGATAGATGTATATTATGATCAGATTCGCTTACTTAAAGTAATTTTAATTGATAATGTAGACTTCCATTTTTTTTATCGGACTGTAAAGACTGTTTGTGTTATTTATTTATTTGTCTACTAAGTAACTCAGAATTTGAAATAATATTTCCAGAACTAATAAAATATAAAAAATCTATCAAACATTTTATAATAATTTATGCTGGAATTACAAACACTATGACTATTACAAACATAATAATCTTGGTAGAATTATAATTGATACTTATAGAAAAGTTAACGTTGTTATTAGACCCATCACTATTTCTTTTATGCATCTAGCTATAAAACAACTAAATACTCAGCACTGATCATGCAATGCTGCACAAGTGTGTGTGTGTTTTATTTTCAGCTACGATAATGAATAAGCGACAGCGACAACAACGCACAACGTTTTAATGAAATATACATAACTGTAAGTACATACATCTATGCATACTCTGGGTAAAATATATGTACATACATATATATAAATATAGTATAAGGCGCCTTATCCGGTAAAAGTCAAACCGCTGCTTGGAGCATCCGTTCGAGAAACCGAATTACAGTGCCAACAAGAACGCAGTGACGAACACTCGTCTACTACATCAAACGGTTGATTCAGGGATAACGAGAACATTCCTTATTCACACCCATATCCAATTCGCTTATCTTTGTGGTGATGAGATCATTGCTGCACTGGGCAGCACTGCTGCTCTTTGTGCTGTTGCTCCATCTAGCGGACGCTTGGATGAAGTACAACAGCTACACGGCAACCAACAAGAAATGGACGGAGTGTCCAAATGTAAGTGCAGCTGTAATTGACAAGGAATTTACGCAATTATAGCAAAAAGATTGTTGGTCCTAAATCGACATCAGTTGCAGCAAAATATAATTAAATAATAAATTTATATCAAATGTACATTTATACATATGCGCTCAAGTCCTTAAATCTATAGATGGATCAATTGAAAAATTCGCAAAAAATACTCAAGCTCCCACACTGTTAAACTGATTAGTTCTGTGGAGGATAAGCAATTCCAATCAACATTAAAATCGGGAATATATCTATTAGTAGAAATGAATATAAATCACTGTGAACGGCAATCCACGCTAGTGACAAAAACAGACGGATTTCGTGCACAGGCTGTGCTCGTGTTAGTAAAGACGCACTCCAATGTTTTGCATTCATATGCTTGCAGGTTTGGGCGCAAACTAAATGTCACTCCGCAGTCCACACATTTAGAAGCTCATTTAACAATATACCAACACTGTCTGATCAAATATTAAATTTATTTTATTTTTACACAAGGGAACAGCATTTTTGATGCATGAAATAAGTATGATGACTAAAATTACACTTTCTCGGGGTGCTGATTTCAAATCAGAAGTCACATTGTTTGTATATGTTTTTGAGATATAAGTAATACGCATTTTTAAAGGATAATCTATATTTTATTAAGAAAACCAAATAATAACAAGCCGATCAGTCGAGCGGGCGCGACACTAGGATACCCTGTGCAGGCCTTAAAACAAAAGTATTTTGAGAAAACTGCTATTATTATAAGCTTTTTGCAATTGTGGGCGAAGGGGGCGTGTCATCGCGATGAAATTTTCTGGGCACATTTAGCCCAAGTTTCAAGTCTCTAGCTTTAAGATTGCCTTTGTTAGAGTGATTTTTCTAATTTTAAAACAAACGGGTTCTTGATATCGAAAATTTAAATAATAAACTTGATCTGCGTATGGTATTTAGGAACCTACATTCAAAATTTGAGGTCTCTACCTCATATAGTTGCTGAGATCCACGCGTTCATACAGACGGACAGACAGACGGACGGACAGACGGACAGACGGACAGACAGACGGACGGACGGACAGACGGACGGACAGACAGACAGACAGACGGACGGACGGACGGACGGACGGACGGACGGACAACCGGACGGACGGACAGACGGTCGGGCAGACGGACGGACAGACGGACGGTCGGGCAGACGGACGGTCGGGCAGACGGACGGACGGACAGACGGTCGGACAGACGGACGGACAGACGGACGGACGGACAGACAGACGGACGGAAGGACAGGTGTCAATCGACTCGGCTATTGATACTGATTCAGAATATATACACTTTATATGTTCGGAGATGCTTCCTTCTGCCTGTTACATACATTCACACAAATTCATTATACCCCTTTTTTCCCATTTCTAATGGGAACGTTCATTTCTTCCATGAAACGATCCAATTGGCTATGGAGGAACTGTACCTTGATTCTCATATTACAACTAAGCTGCTAAAAGTATGACAACATCAGATTAATGTGCTCTGCATAGCTTTCATACCCTTTGTTTCCCAGAAAATGTTGTACAGTCCAAACGAATTCATTTTCTCTTAATATTAGTCATAAACCTGTGAAAATTTTCATTCTTTATCAACCTTCATAAATGTTGAGCTTTTAATTTCTATGTACCGTTAGTTGTCACGTATGTCCAAAGGAAATCCAAAGTAATCAAAGTACACATGTTTTATGAAATCCTACATACTTAGTCTACAATTTTTGGATGTATACTCACCACAGATGTGACAAAAACAGTTATGATCGTTTTTACAGATATTTCTCGACGTGGCCATTGTTAAACAAAAACCTTTTTTCAAAAAGAACTCAGATGATTCGAAGGTTAAATGTGACTAGTGCAAAATAATGTCTGACAGCTGTATCTCAAAAACTGCTGCAGAAAAATTAAGGTAGTTTTGAAATCAGCGAACTGAAATTAGTAAACAACAGGCATGAAATTCCATGCAACAAAAAAGTTTAATTATTTTCCCTTGTGTTATTAATAACACCTTTTGACCATGTAACTGTCAAGATCATTCGGCACCAAACTATTATAATAGTTAATATGTATATTAAATGGAAGATTGTTCGTCACAATATTAAATATCAGAAATTTTAGGGCGTGAATATGCTTTCGTCACTAGACTTTTTTTTTGTGGGATTGGTAAATTAAGTGCAACATACAAAATTAATAAACTATAATGATTTACATACATACTTATACATGTATATATATATATACACATATATAATGTGTACATATGAGTCCAATTGCTTGACTAGATTTTAATAAACTTAAACAAGGTCGTCGACTGCTTTACAGTTAAGGGGGGTCCTACACTTAATAAGTTTTCTCGGGTTTTTAGTAAATTTCTTGTTAAACCGCTTCTTCTATTTATTTCTGTCTTCCTTTCAAGATCTAGTTTTCTATGAGCACTCCGCAGTTCCTTATAAGTATTATAATTATAATTTCCTTTAAATAATTTCAATTTCCATTTAGAAGAATCTCTTTCATCGCGGATCTTAGCCATGTTCTGGTAAGTGGCTCTTAATCTGAGCAGACGGAAACAGTTGTATTTGAACGTTTTTCAGCTATGGAGACAGTCTTCTAGGTTTACTCCGATAATCTAATAACTTCTAGATGTCTCTTATGTCTTTTGGTCGTATTGGCTTGCCGTAAGAAACCACATTAGTGAATAGTGTGAATTTTATAAAGATCGTTATAGAGATTGTCGGAGTTTCAAGAAAAGAGATCGGTTACAAATTCCATATCAAGACAAATAGACAAAATAACATAAAATTCTCAATTCGGTGACATTTTGGTTCAGTGTAAGCACTTGTATGTGCGTGTGTGTGCTCTCATCAATATGCGAGTCACTCAGTCTCGTATTCAGAATGTCTGGGGCCATAGAAATGTGTGCACACTGATGCCAAAATCAATCACACTTTCTAAGTGATCGCTAGCATGCTGGCGTCCTCTGCCGACGTCGCTGTTGTAGCTGACAGTTGCACAGTGGAACCATAAGGAACCATAACCAGCCGACAAATGTAGTATGTACATTCAACGTGGCCAATAGAGACTTTTTCAAAGATAAACTATCCAAAATGATCTTCAAATCAGGTAAACATTAAGTTAACTACTTTTCCAGTGCGTGTGAAAATTTGAAAACTTTTAGCAAAATTTTTAAATTTGAATTCAATTGTAGACAAATAATGCGACCGATCGATATATTTTTGTAGTCAATGTGTGAATTATAATGAAACTTGCTTACTTTTCAAACCAGCAAAGTTTAGAACATATTTTACATAGATATTAGGATGCATTGTAATCATTACTCATTGTAACCTAGCAGTAAAGACACGCGACAGGGTGATAGTTAAAAGTGGAAAAGGCCAATGCAATTCTTTTTCTAAATATTATTGACCAGGGATTCAAAGCGTAACCGTAACCAGAGACCGTCAGCCGGTATTAACCGATTAATATTGGTAACTGAAACCTCAACCAAAAGAAAACATTCTCAGTATCGTATACCGATACAGAAGTTTCCCAAACCGAAAAACCCGATTACTCAAGGATTCATGTAAAATGGTTAGTTTCCCTTTAATAACAGCTCTTTAATTAAAGAAAAGAATAATGTTTATAGCTCATTAAATTTGTTTCTTAAACAAAATCGTTAGAAAATTAAAGTGTGGAAATTAAAAAAATATCAAATTTATATGGGCATTTCCATGATGTCGAACGTGACCATCGTACACATTAAAAGTGAATTAAAAGCCAAAATAAAATAAATTTTTGTTTTGACAACTGATTCTTTATATAGCTCTTAATTAGCCTTACAATGGGTGCTAAGGTCGATTTTAGAGAGGCTTTCGTTTTTAAGATAATTACAAAATACCAAGGGATTCGCACGTGACAAAAACAGAAGTGGTTTTCGTCGCCAACAATTTAAACGCCGATTTCAGCGAAGCCTGAAGCAATATTTTAACGTAAATAATTTCAAAATGTTGTGCATAGATGCCTCTTAAAACTGATAGTAATTTTACCCAAAAATTATCTATATATTTTTTTTAATTCAATTTTAAGCACTGTCGCACGTGACATGTCGCACGTGACACAAAAATATGCGATATTGCATTGCCGATATTATCGTAACTTGCAATCGCATACTTTATTATACATTATTTTTTGACTCTTTGTACCTTTCCAAAGATTTGGAGTACCATAAGACAATGCATAAAAGCTTATTCTAAGAATTTGTATCAAAACAAAATGTACCCTAGAAATGCCCAAATGAGAAAAGTTGCACTTGTTTGACATTGTATCCGAATATTTCGAAATGGGTTATGAATAAAGACGAAATTTTCTTACATAAGATAAATTACATTGTTTTCCTATTAATATATCGACTAAACACCCTTTTTTTGTAATGAAACAAGTTGTGTTTAAACACTTTGAATATTTTGGTCTCGGTGGACCTTTTGGTGGAAATGCCCATATGTCTAGTGCTAATAAAATTTTGTGTAACAAGTTTTTGTTTTGTTTTGTGAACCGAAAACATACTACATAATATCGGTAACCGTAACGAAACCGATATTAAACGAACCTAACTGGTAACTTGTAAAACCAAAATGGGACCATTATCGAAACTGATACTGAAAATGGGATTTACTTCGAAGTGTTTCCCTGATTAGAACAGAATACAACACGTAATATTAATATTGATCTTTACCAAAACGCTTGAAGCACCCTGTAGGTGAAACACCCTGTATAAGCACTCATTTCAAAGCTTTCGATAATGTATATACATATATTATTTTCCAATTCCAAGACAGCACATTTGGCTCATTCGACGCCATTTTCAACATTCGAACCGAATGTTCAATTCATGCCTGTACAAAATTCCATAAGTTCCGAATGTTCAGTTCACCAACATTCAAGCTGAATGTTGACATTCGTTGCCATTCGCCCTGTCGAATTTCAGTATTTTTTATCAAACGCAATTTGCATCGATATGAATTTTAACCAGTCGGAAAGACTACAGTCGAAGTCGACTATGAGAGACCCTTTACTTATTCTTCAAAAATTAATTTGTAAAAAATAAATAAATTTTAAAAAGATAAAATAACTTAAAAAAATTATGTGCGTAACAGGTCTAACGAAGTCTGGCAGACCCCATAAAGTATATATATTCTTGATCAGCAACCAAAAAGATTCATACTACGATTTGTATTCAAAATGAGTTTTGTAGTATGAACTGTTTTGCTTAGGATAAAAAGAGTAAGAGTATAGGATATGGCTTTTTTTGGCCGAGAAAGTCCAAATTTCATGCTCAATTTTTGAAACTGGTGTTATTTTTTATTTTTGCAATTAAGTTTTAGACTCTTTTCTTTAAAAAAGTAAGAAGGGTCTATTAAGTTCGTCAAAATGTGCGTAGCAGGTCGAAGGAAGTCTGGCAGACCCCATAAAGTATATATTTTCTTGATCAGCATCAACAGCTGAGTCGATACAGCCATGTCCGTCTGTCCGTCCATCCGTCTGTCCGTCTGTCTGTATGAGCGCCTAGATCTCAGAAACTATAAGAGCTAGAGCCACCAAATTTGGTATGGTGGTTCGTCTATGGGCTAAACAGGTCAAGTTTATGTTAAAATTTTGAAACGCCCCCTTTCACCACCGTAAATCGAAAAGAAAATCCCATGAAATCCCATTAAACGGAAAATATTAATGCTAGAGTCCTGAATTTTGGCACACAGGATGAGCATCAGGGTCTCAATGTATCCTGAAAATAATCGGATCGTGATTGGATAATAATCTCTGAAGTTATTAAAAAAAAAAACGTTATATCCCATATAATGGTTAATTTTAAAACTGGAGGACAATCATCGGAGTCCTAATGTATCCTGAAAATTTCATCGCGATCGGATAATAAACTCGGAAGTTATTCAAAACTTAATATTACTCAGTGTCGGGCCAAAGGAAGAAGAAGAGCAAATTGACGTTACAACGCGCTATGGGGTACTATTAGTGTTAATCTTATTTCCTTTTTGAAGAATAAGTAATGGGTCTCTCTTAGTCGACCTCGACTGTAGCCTTTCCGACTGGTTATATTTATTGTCGTAAATTTTAAGCCAAAAATTGCTTTGTTTAAACTTTAAACGCCTCTACTATCAAAACGATCTCACTGATTTTAAAATCTTTTATGGAAAAGTGTTAGAAGAGCTTATTACCTTTAATTGGAGATTACTCTTGCTCAAAACGGTAAACGCGTTTACGATTTATGCTTAAATAAGCTAAGTCATGTCATAAAAATTCGAAAAAAATTTAAAATTCATAGATTGAAAACTAATCAGGAGGCAAATTCTATAGAAAAATTATCAAGTTCTCTGACGCTCATTGACTGTAAAAAGTTTTATTAGAGCTAGTTTTTTTTTTAATTTTTAAAATATCTTCATTGGCCCCACTGTGCGTCGCCGTCGCCGTCGCCGTCGCCGTCGCCGTGGCATCGTTGACAGCGGTCAAGTGCAACAGTTGTAAACTGCACAGCCAAAAGCCACAAACAAATTGAACAAATGCACAAAGTGACACATGCAACTAGGCTTTATGTTAATGTGTGTGTGTGTGTGTGTGTGTATGTGTGTGTTTCTGTGTGTGGCTTAATTTCGTTTAGCACGCACTTGTCTCTAAATGAGTGTGCGTGTTGTTATTATTTATGTTGATGTTAACTTTCTACAAGCGTATCATTCTATGCACCCAATTACCTTGCACCTTGCCACTTGCACCCTAACACCTGTCACTTGCCACTTGCCACCCACAACAGGTGCGCGCCATACACAACTTTGATTTGGAGCTGATGATGGGAAATTGGCACGTTGTGCAATATTATGCCTCCACCGAGGAACTGCCGGAATACGCATGTATGCGCAGCAACTTTGCCTTCTCCGTTGAGGATCAGCATGTGAGTCGAATGAATTGAAATATATGTTCATAGATGGTATATTAAGTGTGCATCAATCGCAGATTACAATGAACTTCAGCTATATCTTTGCGGAGGATCCCTTGCGGGAGAAGCTGCAGGGCAATATCACATGGTTAATACCGGACTTTGGAACACCGGGCCACTGGATGCACACAGAGGATATATGTGAGTTAAGCGACAAATCAATACTGAAATATCATATGTATATAACTGGGAATAAAACCAGAACAAGTATCGAAATCATTAGCCAAAATTAACCTTTGTAGTACCGAAAATGAAACCAAAATAACCGATAAACTTTTTATACCTTGTGCCCATTAAAAATGGGCAAACAAAAGGAATGAATTTGTGTGAATGTATGTAACAGGCAGAAGGAAGCATCTCTGTTTATTGTCTGAAAATATTCTATAAATAATAATACCTGCATACAATTTCAGATGAGGGAATATACAACACTTATGTGCTGGATACAGACTATAAAAATTGGGGACTCATAATGCACTGTGCCGAGAAGAAGAAGCATCCGCGCTATTTGTCCGCTTTGTTGCTCTCACGGGAAACGACGCTGGGAGACAATGTCGTAACCTTTCTGAGGTAAGTTACAGCAATCACTTGGTGAAAGAGTTTATGCGCTAATAATCGTAAAAATTGATAGGGAGAAATTGCCACGCTATGATATTGATTTATCTTTCATGTTTGCCATAAATCAAACTTCGTGCGATCATCTGATGGAGTCCAGTAAAGACGATCCACTGGCGTATATTGTGAATGAACAGCAAAACAATCAAGAAATGTTTAAAGTTATTAATAAAGCTGACACTAATTAATTAAAATGTATAATTGTATGTTTTTTTTTAAATATTCTTTGGCGCCAAAATAAAATGTGTTACGTGAAGTTGGCTGCGAATAAATTGTTGGCTCCCATTATGGTTGACTACGCGCAAATCCCAACTCGCGTGAAGTGGACTGCGCCTAGTTGAAAAGACGTTAAGTTGGCTGCACGTTGTGCGCAACGTAACGCATAATGTGCCACGTTAACGCAGACAGAGCAATGCGACGTATATCAGTAATGATATCGAAAAATACAACTCTGAGAGTTCGAGGCGAATGGCAGGCTGAACAACGCAAACAAAATTCGGTCACTCTAAATCGTAGTTGCGAAGAAAATTTGTAATATTTTTGTGTGTTTTTAAACCAATTCAATTGGATTGGCTAACGGCAAATGTGTATTTAAACGTATATTAACTTGTGTCGGCAATGCACATTCATTTTAAGTTTCCCATGAGCAATATTTTGTATGTATGTAATTTGTGGCTGTTGTTGTACCTGATTCGTTGCGATTTTCGTATGCTGCGTTAAAAGTGGTGGAAAATGTGTGCAACAAAAAACATGCAGTTGCTACTAACTATGCACATACAGGAGCGGGCCGCGGTAGTGCGTTAGTTATAATTACATTTGTGCCGTGCTGGTGCGTAAAAAACAATAGGTATCAAAGAATTCGCGCGTGTAATACAAAATTGCGCCAATAAGCAAAAGACGACGTTTCTGTCTGTTTCTGTTTTATTGCATTCCTACTCGCACGCATACATATGTATGTATGTACATACAGCAACAGAGATTTGACCATACACATACAAATATACATATGTATGCATTCACGCAATAAACGGAGCACAACAACAACAAACAAGAATCAACATCGTCCTGAAGTCAAATGTTTTGTTTCAGGTGAGCATATATCAAACATCCTTAACATCGATTCTTGATAGCAGGTTGAAATGCAACAATTCCATAATCCCAAAGTGGTGCAGCAACAGCAGCAGCACACAGTTTATTTTGCATTGATTTGTTTTTGGCAACAATAAAAATTATAAATCGCTCGCGCTCATACACTGTGCGTGCAACGCTAGTATTGTGTGCTCTCTCGCACGCGTGCATCGGCTATGGCTACTCGTTTGTTGTGCTTTGTTGTTGTTGCTTTTTGACATTTGCTGCTGCTGCTGCTGCTGCTGAGGCTCCTCTTGAGTGTTTTTTTTTTATGTTGCCATTGTCAAAATACAGCTCGGCTCAGGAGTAAATTTACAGTTCAATCGAGTGTGTACACATGTGTGCGCAGAGTGTGTATAGTGTATACAAATTGTATTAATAATTGCAATAATAATAATAAACATGTGTTTCGTTTCGTTAATTTCTCCCTCTCTCTCTCGCTCTCTGTCTTTCTGTTTACCTCTGCATTTGCAGTGTAATTGTTGCAATTGCATTTGCCATCAAGTGGCCACACGCGCCAACTCTCGCATAGAAGGAGTGTAAACCAAACGCCGAAGTTTAAGTTCAAGGAGTCGGACTTGGACTGCAGTCAAGATGTCGCGCTGGGGAAAGAACATCGTCGTCCCGCTGGACTCGCTCTGCAAGGAGAAGGAGAACACGAATCGGCCGACGGTTGCGCGCTCGGTGGGCACAGTGGGAAAGTGGGGCAAAATGGGCTTCACCTCGACGCGAACCTACACGACGCTCTCTGCACTGCATCCAAGGGCCGCGGCGGCGGCTGCTGCTGCGGCAGCGGCTAGTCCCGCCCAGAGTCCGGCCTCGACGCACGATCACGATCCCAATGATATGTCAGTGTCAGTGCCGGAGCCGCCAAAGCCGAAGAAGTTCTTCAAGTCACGCAATGCGGCGCCGCCAGAGGTGATAGCACAGATAATACAGCAGCTGCCGCACTGTGTCGGCGCCACGTCACCAATGCGGGAGCCGGCGGCAATGACGCCGACCCAGGAGCCCATTAAGCTCAAGCTGACAAAAGGCAACTCCGCAGAGCGGAAGCGCAAGTCGCCCAAGAAGAAAGCAGGAGCAGCTGCCTTAACGCCAGGTGCGTTTAGCGCCGCCGCCGCCGCCGACAGAGGGGACAACTTGGGCATGGATGATTCGGATCAGATGGATGTGGCAGCAACAGGCGCATCGCCCACAGCCGAGCCCAAGGGCAAGAAGAAGAAGGTCAAGGAGGAGAAGAAACTAAAGCCAGAAGCGCCACCCTCGCGAATTTTGGGACGCGCCCGCAAGGCGGTCAACTACTGCGAGGTGGATGAGGATGAACGGTATCCAACGCCCGTCAAGGATTTGATCATTCCCAAGTCACGTGCAACAGATGGAGCCGCAGCAACAGATGCTTCCACAGCAACCACAACGGCAGACACTACGCCAGCGCTTCCTCCACCGACAACGGCGCCCAGTGCAGCGGCAGCAGCTGCCGCCGGATTGGCCACCGCATCTGCAGCGGCATCAGCAGCGGCGGCAACAATGCCACCTGCCTCCGCCTCGTCGAGTGCTTCCCGCACGCCTGAGCATCCACCAATTGTTCTGCGCATTTCCAAAGTGAGTGTTTTTTTTTAGCTCAACGATGACATATTAAATATAAAATATATTTGCTGAGACTTTAAAGAAAAACAGGAAGAAAGAATGGTTACCTTTGGCAAGCCAAAGACTTTAGACTGATATAGCAGTCAGATTTTAGCCTAAATGATGTACTGTTATTTCAACTATTTCTCGCCAGTTCTGGAGATTTCCAAAAGCCCAACAAGAAATTAATTAATATACTATTTTAAGTTTAATTATGACAGTCGAAAACGTTTTCAAAATACACACAAGAGGATATAAAATAAATTTTAAGGCCAAATCATGATAAAACAGTAGAGGCCAGTAGACGGTATAATACCTAAAATTTACTAGCTTTTCCTAGGTATTTTTAATGTTGTTAAAGCCTTCTGAGGTTCTGAAAAGTTTGAATCACTGTATAGTAATCAGATTTTAACAAGGACTTTCCTCTTCCAATTTCAACCAAGATAGCTTCAAAACTAAGGAATAAAATATAATTTATACTTTATAAGGTCTGGCCGTGACTAAAATATTAAACCCTCTGAACGCATGAGTTTAAGAAAATATTCCCAATTTTTTTACTATCATTATCGGTATACAACTTAGACATAGAATAAAGAGACACTTTCTCCAACTAACAAGTCATAATAATAAACACTTATAATTCATTTTCGATTTTATTTTTAGCCCAGTTCCCAAAGGGTACGAAGGCTTATAATTTTAAATTAGATTTACTGATACAATTAAAATGATAGGAATAGAAATTTATGGAATGGTGAATGCTTATATTATTAACTTAGCTACGCTTAAAAATAATAATTAACAGAGTATTAATTTGAAAACTCTAAATTTTGCTTAAATACTAAATAGTATTAATGCAAATTCTTTTCAATAAGAATATAAACTAAGAAATCTATGTGTTGATTTTCCATCGGGTTAATAAGGCCGTTTTATTTCATTTTAATATTAATTCTTTATTATTATTAAAATTTTCCTCCTACGCGTCTATTGTTTTTTTTTTGTATAAGGAAAAGCACCGTATGAGATGTAGTTAATTTTTAAAAAATCTGGCTATATTTATAAATTGCAAGTTATAGTTTTTTTTTTTAATCGAGCAATAAAAATAATAATAATATTTGCAAGTTTACAATTGTTCTATCGTCTTAACCCACTGTGCGTTGGTTAAGCGGAGCGCGCACGAGTGAAAACGCGCTCACAAAGAGAGTGAGAGAGTCAATCCCGCTACCCTGGGCTCTCTATCTTGTTCTCGCTCTCGCTTACACAACACCGTCTCTGTCATTTTGACCCGCTCTTTGAGTGATGTGTGGGAAAGAGAAAGCGACAACAATAACAACAACAAGAAACGCAGTGTTAAATTACGCGCGCTTTTACATTAAGCGGAGTTTTTTCTTATGTTTTTTTCTTCATTTTCACTTTACTGCAGAGCCGCTCGCAGTTGCTGTTTGTTTCTGTTCCGCGGCAGTTGTCATCGATGTCGTTGCCGTTATCCGTTTTGTGTTGTTATTATTATTATTGATGTTGTTGTGGCGACTACTGCCCAAGTGTTAATTGCGGCTGAAAAAATAAACTACATGCTAGAAACTATGTCTATACAGTTAGTGCAGTAATTCTTTTGACAAAATACAATTTTCACAAGTAAAATACATTTTTTATTTATTACGTTTGCTTATGGTGCCTAGAACAAGGTAAAGACAATAATGTGATTCATTGAAACTCTTTAAAATAAAAATAAGAGACAGATGTGTAAATTTTTTCATATTACCAAAACTATAACTCTCTTTTACAGGGCACTTCACGCTTAGTCAGCACGGACAGCGAGGAACCGCCAAACAGTTCGCCAGCACAGCAGCAGCATCCGCAGTTCGAGACACCCATCGATGCGGCAGCCGACGCTGACGCCATTGTTCCTGCAGCCACTACGCCAAAAATAACTGTGAAACCGCTGCGACCACCGACAGCAGCAGCACAAGACGCTGCAGTCAGCAGCGAAGCGACGTCGCAAGGGAACAATGCAGCGACGCTTATAGAACAGGAGGAGGACGAGGAAGAGGAAGAAGAGGAGGAGGAAGAGGAAGAACCGCCCGAAATAAACTATTGTACCGTGAAAATATCACCAGACAAGCCGCCCAAGGAGCGACTGAAGCTGATCATCAAGACCGACGTCATACGCAACGCCATCGCGAAGGCAGCGGCCGCAGCAGCAGCCAAAGCCGCCGGCGAGGAATCGCGCAGCGAGAAGAAGTCCAAGAGCAAAAAGCACAAGCATTTGAAGCACGCGCTTGCCGAGCAGCAACAACAGCAGCCAACGGTGGCGACAAGTGCAGCGGCAGCAGCGAATCCTACCGAGGTTACTGCTTCAGAGTTCAAGACGCCCTCGCCGCATTTGGCGCTAAGTGATCCACCCCAGCAGCAGCATCATCATCTTCATCCAGCTCAGCAACAGCAACAACAACAGCGTGGCTCGGTGATATCGCCAACAACGCGATCGGAGCACGACTTTGACTCGCAGTCCTCGGTGCTGGGCAGCATCTCCTCGAAGGGGAACAGTACGCCGCAGTTGCTGGCGCAGTCAGTGCAGGAGGATTGTTGTGTGATACGCAGTCGAGGCTCCAGTGTCATAACCAGTGATCTGGAGACCAGCCAGCACTCGTCCATGGTGGCGCCACCCTCGGACATTGAGTCGCGTCTCGAGTCCATGCTGATGACAATGGATGGCAATAATTCTGCTGCAACCAATGCCGATGCGCATGGACGTATTCCGCTTGTCGAGCAGCCGCTGCAGGACGACATACTGGCGGTGCTGCGGGGCGATGTGGTGCCACGTCTGAATGGCACTGCGGATGCGGCAGCAGCAGATGCAGATGCAGACGATACCGCTGCCAAGCAGACAAAGCGCAATACGCGCGGACGAGCGCGCAAGATCAACAACAATAGCAGTGCTGAGGAATTGCAGTTGCAGTCGTCGGTTGCAGCGGCTCCGGAAACACGCACGAGAACACGGGCCAAGCCCACGGGAACGTCGCCCACACTTGCAGCTGCTGCAACCACAAAGCGAGCGACGCGTGCACGCGGCGGCAGAAGAACGGAAGTAGCGGCTGCGGCTGAGGAAATGGAAGTGGACGAGGCGACGGCAGAGGCGACTGTTGGGGAGGCGCTGCCACGACGTGGACGTGCCGCCGCGCGTGCCAACAACAACAACGTGGCGAGCAACATTAACAACAACAACATCAACAAAATAGCCGCCAATCTGTCGGCCAAGGCGGAGGCCAGTCGAGCGTCCGACAATGGCGCTGGCGGTGCCGCAACTCGTAGCTATGGTCGCAAGCGTAAGAATCAGCAGGTGACGCAGCTGCTGCAGCCGGCGACAACAACGCAGTCGGAGGCAACTTCCACCGCAGAACGTCAACTGAAGCTTAAGCTGCAGCAGCACGAGGATGATGTGCAGCTGGATGATGCGAATCCCACGCCCGCCAAGCTGCCGCACACAGAACTCGATGCCGAGCCGGATCCCGGCATGGACGAGCTGTCGAACACTTCGAACGGATCGTCGATGCAACACGACGGCTCCTCCTCATCGCCTCCGGCACGGGATTACAAGTTCAAGGACAAGTTTAAGCGCACGCTCACGTTGGACACACAAGTGGCGGGAGCTGGAGGCGCTGGCGCGGCCGCCGGTTCCGGTAATGGTGCCATTGGCCTCTCGGAAGCGGCATCGGGCAGCGCAGCCGCCACCGCCGGCAATGAGGAGACGCAGCGGGGCGCCGTCAAACTGGTCATCTCCAAGAAGAAGGGCAGCATCTTTAAGAGTCGGGCGCTGGTGCCATCCGACCAGGCGGAGCAGGCGACGGTCGCCAAGCGGCATCTGTACAAGCATAGCTGGGATGCAGCACTGGAGGCCAATGGCGCCGGCACGGGCAGCGATGCCAGCAACGCCTCCGCCTCCACGGCGGCGGGCAGTGGCGCCAAAACCGACAGCCTGGCCACCAGCAAATCATCGGCAGCCATCGACGCCATCTACGGGGACTTTGGTGACAGCAACTCCAACAACAACACCTGCAGCAGCTCGACGCTGCGCGGCGAGAGTCCCGCACTGGGAAAACTGGCGCGTCAGGCGAAGCCCCAGCACAGTGCGCAGTCCTCGGCGGCAACGTCGGCTGATGCGTTCGATATGAACCTGGAACCGGGTCCGGATGACGGCGGCGGCGGGGGAGGAGGCGGAGGCGAGCGGATGGGACTGCGTGTGGATCGCAAGACAAAGGAATACTATACGGTGGTGCGCAATGTGAAGACGGCCCATCAGATTCAAGAGATTGGCGAGTACCAGGAGATGTATGATGATGTTGAGTACATACTGGACGCACTACAGCCACACAATCCGCCGCCTACACGCTGTTTATCTGCCCTCCAGCTGGCCACCAAGTGCATGACTCCTGCATTTCGTATGCATGTGCGTGCCCATGGTGTGGTCACCAAGTTCTTTAAGGTAAGTAGCGAGTAGCGAATGAAAAGTAGCAAGTAACGAGTTATATTCTATTCATTTCTACGCAGGCACTGTCTGATGCGAACAAGGATCTAAGCTTAGGCCTCTGCACCTCGGCCATTATGTACATACTGTCGCAGGAGGGCCTCAACATGGACTTGGATCGAGACTCGCTTGAGCTGATGATCAACTTGCTGGAAGCGGAAGGAGTGGGTGTGGCAGCGCCAACAGATCGTGCCAACTACGAGCGCAACAAGCAGAAGGTGCGGGAACTGTGCGAGGAGATCAAGGCCCAGGGCAAGGGCACCCATTTAAATGTTGAATCCATAACGGTGGGCACTCTGGCCATGGAAACACTGCTCTCGTTGACCTCTAAGCGGGCCGGCGAGTGGTTCAAGGAGGATCTGCGTAAGCTGGGCGGACTGGAGCACATCATCAAGACGATATCGGACTTCTGCCAACCCATCATTTCCACAGCTGTCGCGGACACGGCGACAATAGCCTGGCAGCCGGCGCTACTTGACAATATGCAGACGGTGGCACGTTGTTTGCGCGTGCTGGAGAATGTGACGCAGCACAACGAGGCGAATCAGCGGTACATGCTCACCTATGCGAAGGGACGGGCCGTGGACACACTGTGTCTGCTCTACCGCCTCTGCGATCGCCAGCTGATCCTGCACCCCTCGACAACGGAGCACAGCAGCAGCAAGGAACATCCGGGCGTGGCAATGCGAGAACTCCTCATACCCGTCATGAAGGTGCTCATTAATCTGACGCACACCTTTAACGAGGCGCAGCCGTCGTTGGGCGCCGAGTTGCTTGGCAAGCGCAGCGACGTCATCGAGACGAGCTTCCACCTGTTGCTGCTTGCGTCCAGCTACATTCCGGATCGTTGCGTCTTCGAGCTGAGTATTCTGGTAAGTAATTCGTTAGCCCACATCTGTCGCATTTCAAGCCAAACTCAACTAATTGGTCCATTCAGGTGCTGACGCTGCTCATCAATCTGTGCATGCACACGCCGCCCAATCGGGCCATGTTGATGCAGGCACACGCCCCCGCCGAATATATCGCTGAGAATCCACCGCCAGGTGACCAAGCGGTTAGTGCCGTCCAGGCGCTACTCGATTACTTCTACAAGTGTGAGGAGCTTGCCAGGTACTTAAAGCTGCTGTGCCTTCCATCTGATCGAAACAAATATATTATCTATTTTACTTGCTTGCAGACTTGTGGAGAAGAACACGGATGCTTTCCTGGAGAGCAATGAGAAGGGCAAGAAGAAGCAGGAGGAAGTCGAGGAGACGGTCAACAATCGTAAGTTCAATTCTAGTTTGCCATAGTCTGCTTTTACGATATCTGATCTGTTGTTGTTAGGCATTTTAAATTCCCAACTAGTTTGATTTGATAGGAAACTGAAATATAACTTAATATGTTGAGTAAATAATCAATCAAATGATACGAAGGCGATGTCAGGTTGCAAGTCAAGTATTCATATACACACAAGTGTGCAATTCTTTAAAGAAATGTTAAAACTCGAATCGCTTGTGATTTGTTGACTGTTAACATTTCAATCCTATTTATGAGCTAAACGAAATGTAACTAAAGAAACCAAACAATGTTTTAACTGGCAACTGTTTTTATGCCCTCTGTAACAGGCGTAAGCAGGCAACTCCGATCCCAGAAAGTTTATATACATATTCCTAATCAGTATCAATAGTCGATTGACGTATGTAAGCTTTTAAATTTAGATGTCATGCCTCATTTGCCCATAAATCGAAATAAAATCATAACTACAGAAATTTTAAAGCCTTGAAGTCATGAGTCTCGGTCGGATAATAAACTGAGTAGATACGATATTCAGAAACTATTGTACTTAGGAAGACGAAGAGAAAACCGACGCTTGTTTGAGTTTATATTTGTTGTATGCCTGTGCAACAATGTATTATTCTTAAAAACACCAAACCTTAATGGAAAATCTCAGATATACTTGTTTTTAGAATGGTCGGGAAACTTTTATTAAAATAAAAATGAAATTTAGCCCCTTGTTATTATTTTTATGAATAGAATTATGAAAGAGTATTTATATATCGATTTTATTTAAATATAAAAACTTGTGGGGTCTGATGTCGTCACCATTGTGAGCTTTACAGTGATTACAGCTGACTTTACAGCTGCATCAATTGTATAACCATATAATCAACATTATCTATCCGCTATCCATTGCAGTTGTGCAACGCGCTGGCCACCACATGGAGCACACGCTGAAGGGCAGCTATGCGGCCATACTCATTGGTAACCTGATCACGGACAACGAGCAGTACGAGACAATCGTGCGGCGGCAGCTGCGCGACAACAGCTTTAAGGAGATCGTTGGCGTGCTGGAAAAGTATCACACCTTCATGAACCTAACTTCCAGCGTGAGTATCAAATGGTGGATATGGTTGATTTGCGAATACAACTCTAAAATACGCATTTCTATTTGCAGTTGGAGGCAGCCTTTGTGGCGCACATGAAGTCTACAAAGAAGATAATTGACAACTTTAAGAAGCGTGATTATATCTATGAACACTCTGAGGATCATACGATGCCAATGCCCCTTAATCTGGAGACGACGACGCATCATCACGATCTGAACGATACTGTGCAATCGCAGGATGCAAATGCATCGTCCACGTCGCCCTCGGCGTTGCGCAGCACAAGCAGCAGCAACACCAGCAGCGGCGGCAGCAGCACCACCAGCAGCAGCAGCAGTAGCATGCCACGTGTCTTCAAGACATACAGCAGTCACAGATAATTGCGCGACCCCCCTGAATAATGAATGAAAGCTGTCGCAGTAAAATGAACAGCCGTCGCTGCCTCCTCCTCCTCATGCGCCGCCGCTGTTGCCGTCGCCAATCACACCGAAAGCCTGCCACCAAAATAATTATGTGTATTGTAATTGTAATAGGAAAGAAATGCATGGTATAATGCGTAATGCGTAATGCGTTTACTTCCTGCTATGTGTGGATGTGTTTCGCATATCGATGCGAGATCTGTAGCCAAACACAGACACACAGCCAATAGCCCCCAATCTGCGTGCAGTGACAACACTGTCCTGCTAGCAATTAGTTTTAGTGCTCTGCTCTGTTCAGCTTTGGTTTTTTAGCTTAGCGTTTGTATTCAATTGTATTAAACAAAAAGTGATAGCAAATTTCATGAGCATGGTCAGCGTTATAACTACAATCACCTACACACAAACATACACACAACACACACACAACACACACACAACACACACACAACACACACACACATAGAGAAACAGAACACTCAATGATCCAAATTACTACTGATATGTGTACGTTATATAGTCATAAGCAATATTAGCAACTATTATTATAATTACACATAAAATAATCAATTGTATATATTGTTTATTCAACGATTTTATCAAGCGCAACCTAGGTTTTATTTAATGTTTCTACATTTTATTATTCTATAATTATTTTTTATTATATTATATATACTTAAAATATATTTTTTTTTGTAATTGTAGAACGCTCTACTTATAGGCACACACACACATGTACATGTAAAAAGAAAAGAATTGAATGGAGTGCAGAAAATAAGAAAATATATAGTTATTTTATTGCATATACATTTAAGCAAAACTCTATCCATAAATAATTATGTATGTATGTATTGTGTATGTTTAAAAGAAATGTCATATTTAGGCTTACAACTGAGATATAAAAAACAGAGAAAAAACAATTTCGGGAACAAAATATATATGTATTTATTTTTGTTTTAAATTGTCAATAATGTGAAAAATATAATAAGATATTATTACACACTATACATATAAATATTGTTCTTGCAAAAAAAGAAAATATTAAATAAAATTCAAATGAAATGAAGTCCACATTATTATTGAAAGAATACAGGGTTGTGTGGTCTTAACTTAGTCCAAGCGACTAACTAGCTACAGTTGGACATCGGGTATTAATTGCATTATATGTTCAATATTTCCAAGAAATAGTTGTCTTCGTTTGTTGAAACATTATTTTTTGCTAAATTCCCTAACTTGTGTTTCCACAATAACAATATCCAATCGAAGGAACAATTTCCAATGTTGGTAAAAAATAAAGTTGCGAAGTTTGAATAAATTCCAATTAAATTATAAGGCAGCTAAGCCGTCTTTTAGCCAAAATCTTATGCATATGGCAATATATATGGGAATCATCTGGTTTTCTAATACATTTGAAAGCGACTTCAAATAATACTAACCAGTAAGGTGCAGTGAGTCAGTACTCTTTGGTATTTTTGGCACGCCAAAGATTTCATACTCTTGTAGAACCCTGTTGCACTTTTCAACAGATCTCTGCTAGGGCAACTATATGATATAGTGATCCGATTTGTACCAAATTGGGTCAGGCTGAATAAGACCTGACCAAGATACCTAATCTGTGAGTTTGCTTGAAGTCTGTCGAAAAATAATTAAGTTTGTCATACAAAAGAATGTTTTTCGATCGATAGTTCCTATGGCAGCTATATGATATAGTGATATATGATGATATAGTGTACTGCCTGTAGCAAAAAGACTGTTCTGTACCAAGTTTCATCCAGATAGCTCTAAAGCTCAGAGACTAGTTTGCATAGAAATAAACGGACATGGCTATATCAACTTAGCTGTTGATGCTGATCATGAATATATATACTTTATAGGGTCGGATGTGTCTGCTTTCATGGGTTACACATTTCGTGACAAAATTATAATACCCTCTGCAAGGGTATAATAATGCTTTATAGCGCATTAAATAGATTTATCGTCTAGAAATGCAGTGTAACTCAAATTGTTTATTATTCAGCTGACTTTATCTGTCGTATATTCGTACACTTCGTAATTGTCTGAGTTCAATAACGCGCCGATCTCAGAGAGTATAAGCTGGAGACTCTTAGGCCGCGCGCACACTGGGAGCTGAAAGCGGAGCTGACAGCTGAGCTTATAAGCAAGCTTATCAGCGCCGAAAAACAAACGCACTGCTTGTATGAAAGCGCGCACACTGAAAGCTTAGCTGAGCAGTGTGCGCGCTTTCATACAAGCAGTGCGTTTGTTTTTCGGCGCTGATAAGCTTGCTTATAAGCTCAGCTGTCAGCTCCGTTTTCAGCTCCCAGTGTGCGCGCGGCCTTAATTTGGACAGTCGAACTGACCGGCAGACATGTATACGGATAGAGCTGGACAGGTGCAGTGTTGCCATTTCAGCTATTTTCTAGCTAAACTTAGCTCGGCAATGATTTGACTACTGTCCAGATTGCCAGATAACTTCAATACACTGAGGAAAATCAATATTCTCTCTGTCAAAAATATACTACGGTCAAACCAATGAGTGTAAATTTGATGTATTCCATTATTTTAATGAGGAATACATTGAGATACCAAACTGAAGCTTCGGCCAAAACCATTTTGTCAATTGTTACGAATGAAGAACAATTTAAGGAGATTTTGAGTATTTCTAACTAATATTAATGGCCGAATTGGATGTTTAAGACAAGACTGTAAACCGGTTCTTAACCGAACCTCGAACCGAAGGAGATCGTGTACCAAACACTTTCTTTTGAAACACTTTCGGTTCGGTATGGTAACAAAAGAAAATTTAAAATATTCACAGTGATTTCGAACAAGTGATTAAATATTAATGAATTCACAGTCTTAAGCTAGAGTTTATATGGAGTAATTCGTATGTGCCGAATTGCATACACTGGAAAAATCAGAGCGAAATTTAAATCAAGTGGAAAACAAAATTAATTGGTTTTAAATTAAACCAAAGTTTGAACCGTAACTTTTGGTTCAGGGGGCTTTACAAACGGTTGACGAACTGAATTAAAAATTTTCTCTATGGATCGAACCACCGAATCGAATCATCTTCAAATTAGTTAGGATTTTAAGTCCAGGCAACAATGAAAAGGTTTAGCTGCCTTATAAACTTCGTATCAGTGTTGTCATTTTAGCTAATTTTTTGATAGATCTAGCGTATTTTTGAATGTTTAACAGAATTTTAAATTTTAGGGTAACCGAAAGGATCTCAGAGATGGTAAAAGCTAGAAGCTTGAACTTGATCTCCCACCACTGCTAATATTTGCAGACAGATCAAGATTCTTTTAAATTTTTGATATCAAGCCCGGTTTGTTTTAAAATTTAAAAAATTCATCATAACATAAGCAATTTTATGGCTAGAGACTTGATTTTTCCCTATAGAGTTACAGGGTATATTGCGATCTGGGACCTGGCTATTCAGCTTGTTGCTTATAGGCTTTGTTTTTTTTAAGCATTTATTATTTTATTTCTGTTAATTTTCTCTTTTTATTTAGATATTTAATTTAAATCTCGCTAGTTCTTAACGAACAAACGCTGCCAACACTGCTTTGTATCTGGTGGTGTCTGTTAAGTGAAAAGCTACTCTGTTATCTGAGGGGCAGTTCTGTTAAGTGAGGAGCAATGACGCGAACATGTGAATGTCAAAACGAACAGTAGTAGAGCTGGCAAAAAATCGATTTATTCCACTATCGATTTTTCGATGTTTTCACTGGTAAAAAATCGATACTATCGATGTTTCTTAAGCCATATATATATATTTTTTTGAATTTATTAAATTAAAAGTTTTTTTTTTCTTAAGTTTTTTATTAACAAAATTTTCATTTTTTTCCTGTTCTTCATTCATTTCTTTGTGTATCTTAATATTAAAATAACGAAAAATCACATTTCATTTGAGTTTACATGTTGTAATGTAGTTAAGGTACGAGATCAAACTTAATTATTTCTGCTCATAAAAATTATTTTATCGGCAGTTGAAGCCTTGAGTGAAGCCCTCTTCTCACTAATAACAATTCCGGCTTTACTTTAAATGCGATCTTCCTTCGTCTTTAGAATCGCTCGCCGACATGTTGTTTTCTGCAAACACACATACACATACACAAAAATAAATTTGCAGTTTCAAGAATAAAATGATAAAATATATTTACCCTTCGTTGCCTTTTTAACGATCTTTTCCATCCTTGATTCCGACCACCAACACCAACTGAATATTCCGCTAATTAATAAAAAAAAATATGACTATATTTCGCTTTAATTTTAACATATTTCACTTACTCCAATCCAGCCACGCGCAATGTATAGAGAAACTGTATAGAGAAGTAAAATTTTCTAAGAATATCGATAGTGCAAAAAACAATCGATATTTTTCAAAAAAGTTCAAAACATCGATAGTATCGATAGTGCTCCGATGTTTTGCCAGCACTAAACAGTAGTCGTAATTTATAGTAAATATACAAACAAGACGGAAAATTTATGCGAGAATAAATTTATAGAAATAATTGTTATTTTTTTATACGCATTGTTGTAATGACTTAAAGAGTGCGTCGGCAGTCGGTTGTAATATTTTTGTCAAGCAATTAAGCTGAGGAAAAAACAAAAACCAATTAAAGAGACCAACAAGAGGGCAAAATAAACAAACAAGTAACTCGAGGAGCGCGGAGAGAGTGCGAATACAATAACAAATTGTAGATAAGAGAGCGCTGAGAGCAGCGAGCGACGACGACAGCGGACGCCGCAGCAGAGGCGTCATGTCCAAGGTGCTCAGTCCACACAAGCAGCAGCAGACGGTGGCGCGTCAACGCCCACGGCCACGCCCACGCCTGCGCCAGGTGTGCGGGGACGGAGGGGCAGATGTGGATGTAGATGGGGATGTGGTTAGCATGGATTTGGACACACTCGACTATAACAGCGGAAGCTCGATCATTGAGTTTCTGGCCAAGGAACAAGATTGCAGCATCGAGCCCGCAGATCCGGACAGCATATTCCAGGAGGTTAGTCGACTCTCCGACAACACCGACATGCGCTCCGTGGATGAGCTGCTGCTGGAAGCGGAGCGATTGATACAGCAACAGCTGCGACTGGGCGGAGGCGACGGAGACGCAGACGGAGATGCCAACGGCATGAAGCCAAGCACACAGACGCCCTCATCCTCGTCGCCACAGTCGTTGTCATCGCCACAGAGCAGCATCAAGCTGAACACACGCTATACGCGCTCCATTGAGCACGTCAACATCGTCAATAAGTCCATTTATCAACCCAAATCGAGCAAGCCAAAATCCCCATCCCCCAAGGAGACCAAAGTACAGGAGCTGCCACCAATGCAAGCCCAGACGCCCCAGGCTGAGCTGAGCAACAGTGGCCATTTTGTGGCGTTCGTTGACAACCTGCCCTCGGAGTCGGTCATCTCCGAGGAGTCCACGCCCAAAGATATGCTCAACCACACACACAACGGCGAGGCAATTGCTCAGCTTCAGCTGGAACAGCTCGACAACACGGACGATGATGAGGACACGGTGAGTTGTTGATTCTTTAAAAAAAACCATATGGACATTTTCAGGATCGCGATAGTCGTATTTGTTTTCCTTTTCATTTCTAGGCTAATAGTCATTGAACTGCTTTCATTGTTTTTAGAAATATATCTTACAAATTTCTGGCAAACTAATGGTTGTATACCGTTTAGAATTCACAGTCCTATGTTACTCTAATTAAAAAGTTGCCAAATGACCAATTTTTCCGAGTAACAGGCGATCATTTGCTTTGAAGTGCTGCATTCACGAACAACTTTTGTTGGACTTGGCTTCCTTTAAAACACTCATATCGATTGCTGCTCATTTTAATATATCCAGACATACGAGGGTGGGCTGATAAATAGTCGGCCTACCAAAGAAAACACGGTTTTTTTTTTATTTTTCTTTTTTCTTTTTCAACATAATCTCCTTTTAGACGTATGCACTTAGTCCAACGGTCCTCCAATTTTTTTATACCTTCCATAAAATATGACTGGTCCAGGTCCTCAAAATAGGCGTTTGTTTCACAGATCACCTGTTCATTCGACTGAAATTTCTTTCCACCAAGCCATTTCTTTAAGTTTGGAAATAGATAATAGTCACATGGTGCTAAATCTGGAGAATAGGGGGGATGTGGAAGAATTTCATAGTGTAGTTCACACAATTTCATCATGGCAACAACGCTCTTGTGAGCCGGAGCGTTGTCCTGGTGAAACAGAACTTTTTTCTTCGCCATGTGCGGCCTTTTTTTCTTTAGTTCTGAATCGAACTGTCCCAAAAGGTTAGAATAGTATTCTCCATTAATTGTTCTGCCTTTTTCTAGATAATCCACATGAATTACGCCTCGGGCATCCCAGAAAACCGTTGCCATTACCTTGTTGGCCGACAAACCAATCTTTGCCTTTTTCGGCGCCGTTTCTCCGGTTGAAATCCACTGCTTTGACTGTTCCTTGCTTTCTGGTGTATGGTGATGTATCCAAGTTTCGTCGACAGTCACAAAACGACGCAAAAATTCATTCTTATTTGCGTTTAACAATGCCAAACTCTCCTTCGCAATGACCAAGCGGTTGCGTTTGTGTTCCGCTGAGAGCAATCGCGGCACCCACCTTGACGAAAGCTTACTCATATTTAAATATTCGTGTAAGACGTTTCCAACACGTTCACGAGAAATGTTTAGGGCCTTAGCAATCTCTCTCAGCTTTATTCGGCGATCATCCAATATCATTCCATGGACTTTATCTACCATTTCTGGGGTTGTCACCTCTCTGGGACGTCCCGGACGGTCCTCGTCAAAAATGCTTGTCCGCCCGCGCCTATACTCAGCAGTCCAATATTTAATGGTCGAAATCGATGGAGCTGATTCCCCATAATCTTCGATTAACTCATTTTTTATTTCATCGTTGGATTTCTTTTTTAAAAACAGAAATCTAATGACAGCTCGATATTCTATTTTACTCATTTTGGGGACAATGCAAAAGTGACCATGCTAAAACTCCCGCCAAAATTACCAGTGTTGAGAAAAACGCCTAAAACTTTTTCAGCAATCAGCCGATAGAAAACACTAATCGAATAAAATATTTATGGGTTGTTTAAGATGTTTTTTTTTGGTAAGGCCGATTACTTATCAGCCCGCCCTCGTATAAATGACAGTCTTCGTATTCATGCATATATACAGAATGCGCATGCTAAATGCAATATGATACAGTTTCTGACTGCAATGGAATATTGTAGCTTTCCATTAATAGTTTTCGTTTTTAAATAAATGCGTGTTATTTTTTTAAAGCTAAAATATAATTTAGCACGCGACATTTAAAATGCATAAATTTTAAATTTCATTTGGAAGCTAACAAGAAGCATTAACAAGAAAATGAAGAGTTGCCTTTGCATTTTATTTAGATTTTTACTGATGGTAGATAGAATTTTTGGATTAATGGTTACTATGCATCACTTTAAATTAATTCATGTTTAATTTGTTCTTTTAGCAAACATTATTTTACTATACATAATTGAATCTTTTTCAAGTCTTCCCATCTCAACGACCTTTCGCTTAGGCATTTTAATTTGATTATTTTGTATTCCCCTTTTGTCCAGGGCTTGTGATTAAGATCTTACAATGTTGCTTTGTGTGTTGAAACATTGAAGTAAAGGAATAATACAAAATATAGTGTATTGAACATTTAATTTATATAATTTATTTACTTTACATATGTACAATGTACACGCATACATAAATATACATTCACTCTCACACACGCACAGCAGACACACACATACACTCGCCCAGGTCTCCTGGACTAGACAATAGCCTGAGCTACCGTTTCGGCTACGGTCCAACCCTCCAAGGCGGTGTCCTTGATGTACTTTGGTGGCAGCACGAAGCCGTAAGTGCCGCGATCGCGCAGCTCAACGGTGTAGACATACTTGACGCCGAGGGCAGCACGACTCCAGTCATCGGAACCACCGCCGGCGACGCCGAGCACCTCGTGTGTAACCGAGGCGCGATAGGAGGCGCCCGTCTTCTGCGCTATGCGGTCCACGGCGGTGTTGGCCACTTGCTGGAGCTCGTTTGAGTCTCTGACCTTGACGGCCTTATAGGCCCACGGGTAAACGACCATTTGGCCATAGCTGTGGTACGTCAGATATGCCTCCAGATTGTACTTGCGCTTGGAGAGAAACTCGGCGACCACTCTTGTCTCATGCTCGGAGGCGGCTGAGGTGCCGCGATAGGTGTCACTGCAGGGATTCGTCGAGGAGCCATAGCCGCTCCAGCCGATATCGAAGTTCCGATTCAAATCGACGCCAAAGCAGTTGCCACGACGCGAAGGCGAACGATTCTTACGCCACAGACGATTCGTCGTGCGGCTGTATTCGTAGCCATCCGGGTTCATCACCGGCATAATGTACCACGTGCGATTGACTAAATACTCTGGCTGGTTCTGCCTGTTGTGCATCAGTTGGTGCAATATGAATGTAACAGTTGCGGGACTAATCCATTCGCGTGCATGTATTCCGCCGTCAATCCAGATCTTTTTGTGTTCCCGCGGGTTTTCCGAGATGCTGTGAAATAGCAAAAATGTAGCATACTCTTAGGCGGTGTTTAGGAAAAAGGCATATAGGCAGCATACTTTTAGTTATCGAGATTGCCAGATACTAACTCTATATTTACGATTGATTACTATTATTACAAATTTGTATATATCCTGTTCACAGGATGTCTGTTACCTATAGTGGGAGTTTAATCTATTGTTGGCAATCTTGAAGTTGGCAATTAATTGTCGACAACCGCTAAAGGATTATCCATTGTAGTGATGTGAAATTAAACTGAACATCAATTTTACAAAAAAATTGAATCAATGAAAAAATCGATTCATCGAATATGTTGACATCGAGTTAAACCTCTTTGCCTTGAAAAAGTTGATAAATTTAAATAAAATTAGAATCCGCGCGTTCTCATCGACTTATCCGCAAAATATTAAGCTACTTTAGTGATGTAACTAACCAATTACGTATATATTGCTTGGGCTAATAATTAATTAACCAACTTACCGCAAAACCTTAAGATCGCGACCTTCAGCCGTCTTTCCGATGGTATAGAGCCGACATATGCTGGGGAACTTGGCACGAATCTCGCGCAAATACGCATAGATGGTTTCCAGATCGTGATAATCATTCCAGTGCATGCCGCTGCCATTTCGCGATGCCTTCTCTGTTGAATCAGGGGAAATTAGGCTCTGTCTTGGCATTGATAATTGGCCTACTCACTTGTGCGAGCGCCTGGCTCCGATTGGGTGCCATTGACTCCATCCAACTGCTCCTCATCGATCAACGCTTGTACATTGTCGGTCAGCACTTGCGCTTCTAGGCGGTGCGCGTCCAGAAAACTACGCGCTGCCTTCACTTGCTCCTTGGCAATGGAGATGTCCAGGAACTTGGAGTTTTCCTTCCATATATTGCCGCCGAACTTTTGTTCCATCACCTGGCCAACTGGAATTCTCTGCTGCATGGCCTCCGTAATGTTGTAGATGCGCCACAGTTGCGTCTCGTCAAAGCGCTCTGGAAGCGCTCCATTGTCGTACTCGACGCTTGTCAATGGCATTGATGTCATTGTGGCGCTGGCCGCTGCCAGCAGCATCGCTAGCAACGACAGTCCAAGTCTCATCTTCATTGTAGTTACTCGTAGTTATCAGTTGTCAGTTCAATGTCTGAAAAATATTATCTTATCAGCTGTTTTGGCAATCGGTTAAGTAATTAATAGAATCCCCCGTTTCAAGCTAGATGTAACCATCTCCCTTTCTCTCTCACCCTACCAATCTCTACTCTCCACTCGCAATGACATTTGAAAATCACATACGTGTGGAACTCAAATCTTTATCATAAGATCAAATTAATGCTGATGTCAGCATCTGTTAGTCAGAGTATTTAGAGGTGTAAAACCCAGAAATATAAAAATACATACAATAAATAGAGTTTACGACCTGTGGATAACCCCAAGTTGATTATCCTTAGTTGTTTTGAAAGTATTACAATTGATAATAATGGGGGAAATTCAGCAGATAATTTCAATTATTGCTGACATGACTTTTTTTCTTTAAAAGATCAGCCTACTAAAACTTCCAAAAGTTCCTTAAAAATCTGTATTCTGTGTCAGGTACCAAAAGCTGCCAAATCATCCATTTTGCGGACAGATCTGTCAAACATCTTATCCACAAAGCTGAGTTTTTTTCTTTAAAGATTGACTTAAAATGTTGTTATTAGCAAACCTAACATAAGTTTTCTTTATTATATTTGAAAAACAAATAAATTGTCATCGCTGTAAGCTTTAATATCAGTTTCTTAATGACGATTTACTGGCTATCAAATCGAATCAATTGTATCGATGTGTACATAAATTCGTTTGTATGAATGGCAATGAATTTCATCAGGCTAATAATATCTCGTATGTTCTAGAGAAACAATCCAAAATATTAATTTATTTTTAAATAATGATCATTTAATGTATAATACATTAAATAAATCTATAATGTGTATAAAATAATCTATTATGACAAGTTAATCTCTATTGAAATGTTGGCAAATTTCGAATATATAGAATTGTCCTGTTTTTCTGGCCCTCTCTATTTTACTTTTCCTTTTTCTATGCTCTTGCTCTCATCGATAATCGATATACGATACATTTCTGTGATAACGATACCAAAATTTGATGTTGATGTTTGATAGTTGAAGATTTCGCGCTGTATGCAAAAACAAGTGATCAGATCAAAATGACCTGTTGATTGACTGATTGAACAGTTGCAATTGAAACACTTAACCCATTCATTTCTGTGCATGGTGTTATCTGTGGCCTTGGCCAAGAGTTGGCAGCTACGGCCAAGTTCAATGTTATAATCAAATCGGACTCGCAGTGGATTTCCAATGCTCGAGTGCAGTTTGTCAGTTTGGTGTTGAGTGTTGAGTGACGCCGATTGATTTGATTCGCGGATTAAAAAGCTTAACACCTGTTTAGAATTTGGATTAGATCGGTGGTGTAGCCGATGTGTGTGGAGTGTGGTGTTTGGGGAGAACTACTAAGTATACTAAAGGCAATTCGAAATGTATAATAAATCGCATTGCATCATTTGTATGCATTCAACGATCAGACAATCTCGATGCAAATGATTATGTTTCTTATTATCTATTCTTTTATTTTTTTTTTATTATTATTTGAATATTAATTCAGAGACAGAATCGGAATTACGAGTGAACTAAATCTCTGTTTCAGTTTTTTTTTATTGTTCGACTCGACTTACGATATGAAAATAGAAAACGGCCGCTAAGCCAATTTCGAAATTGTTGTCGCTTTTGGTTAGCACGCAATTGTGCTAATTTTCCCCAACGACCCGTTTAGATTTGTAGTTTTCTGTTTGTTTTTTTTTGTTTTTTTGATTTTTTTAGTGATTTTAATGCAGAAAGCAGCCCAGAGAACTGGTTCTGGGACTAAACAAACATTTGTGTGTTACAATGATGCGTGCGATAGTGTGATATGTACATATGTATGAATGTACATTTGTAGTATCGTAATTACCCCCGACCTTCGTGCCAATCACGTGTCCCCGATGATATCGCCAGCTCTCGCTACGTACGTTACGCTTTTATTTGAAACTGGAGCGACTGCACATTTGCCTTGACGCAAGTTGAAAAACTCGAAACTTGCTGCAACTCGTTGCAATCGAAAATAATGCGATGGAGTGCCCCAGAGTGAAATGTTAATGCGAGATGTAAATGTACATAAGTGTTGGTGCGAAAGGTAAACCAAGATGTAGTATGTATGTGTGTGTGTGTGTGTGTGTGTGTTGGTGTAGACGCATCCGCATTAACTTTCTTACATCCCCCGAATACACACGCACATTTTATACTATTTGTTTTCTTTTGCTTACATTTGTCTTGTTGATTTTTATTGTTGTTGTCAATGCTGTTCTTTTTCTGCTTCCTCTTGTTCTTCGCGGCTGCTGCGGTTGCCGGTCAGTTGTTGCTGCTGTTCCTGCTGCTGACACACCTCTCGGTCTTCGGATGTGTGTAATTGTGTGTCACTGACTGTGACTGTGACAGTGACTATGCCAGACTAAATGCTGCCTTTGTGTGCGCTTCAATTTTTATATAAAGCCAAGTCAGGCAACTGTGCGAGGGCCGTTTCCCGATAAAAGTAAAAAAATCCAAACAAAACCAAAAAAAGCACACGCTCTCACACCAAATCAAAAAAAGAGACCGAACAACATACAAAAAATAAAAAAAAAGTCAGCGTTAAACAGAATTACAACAGAAAGTGAAAAAAACAATTTGGAAAAAAATTGCGCTGCTGGATGACGACCGATCTTGGACCGATCGGCGCGTACTGAATGAAATGACAACCGCAGCAGCGACAGTCGCAGTCGTCAGTCGCAGCTGCGTTGCGTCGCCAGCAGCAGCGACGCGTCGCACGTTTGCAGGCAGCGCGAGAGAGTCACGCTTCGTGTGATTAAAGCTCAATAACACAACAACAAATTATAAAGTCTGTCTCTCCGTCTGCACAGGTGCATGTTTTCAACTATGCTTGCATGCAAGTGTGTGCGGAGAGTGAGGAGGAGGGTGCTAACGGATGCTGCCTGCGCCCACGCCCTCTCCCGACATTGACTCTCTTTTCGCCATGCTGTAACGCCGCGGCTACTGCTTCACCAAAAGCACAATCTATTACTCAGGCACGCTCACATGCAAGCGTGTGAGAGAGAGAGAGAGAGAGAGATGGAATGCAGCTTTCGTCCGTTTTGCACTTTGCACTTGCACAGTTAAAGTTACAGTTTGGAAATCACAATGAAGCGCTCAATGTTATCGGCATGTGCAACATTCAATTGACGACAGCTGCGCTCAGCATAACGTTTCTCCAGAAAAAACTGTCCATTCAAAATATAAAATATAATTAGCGTCTCTATCTTGGGTACACTCTCGATCTGTGGATTGATTAGCACACAGTGAGCGCTAATGTTTAGTCAGTCACGTCATAAATGAATTTAGTCTAAATATCATTAATATTTTCGATACCAGCGATAGTTCTACATATTTAAAACTAAGCATTCGCGGTATTCCTTGGCAGTGTTGCCAACCATCGATAAGACCCCGACTGGTATATACTCTGTCACAGTACAGCGCCGCGCTTAAATTCACTCTTGTAATTTGATGAACTTTTCTGGACATATCGACCCCACGATACTCATTATGTGTGCCAAATCTCAAGTTTCTAGCTACAAAACTGCTCTTGTTTTGAGCTTTTTCTTTATTTGTGGGCAAAGGGGCCGTGGCATCCAAAATGAAAGATAAACTTGATCTGTTTGCAAATATTAGCAGTGCTGGGAGACCAAGATCAAGCTTCTGGCTCTTATCATCTCTGAGATCATTTCGTTCATACGGACCGACAGACGGACCGACAGACGGACCGACAGACGGATCGACAGACGGACCGACAGACGGACCGACAGACGGACCGACAGACGGACCGACAGACGGACCGACAGACGGACCGACAGACGGACCGACAGACGGACCGACAGACGGACCGACAGACGGACCGACAGACGGACCGACAGACGGACCGACAGACGGACCGACAGACGGACCGACAGACGGACCGACAGACGGACCGACAGACGGACCGACAGTCGGACGGACCGACAGTCGGACGGACAGACGGACATAGCTATATCGACTCGGCTATTGATGCTGATAAAGTATATATATTCTTTATGTGGTATAATGGAAAAAAACACATATTTCCAAACAGGAAAGGAAGGACAGATCTATCCCAAAAAGACTCTTTCTAGTATATTGGACTACCAAAAATCAATAAATGCTATGTACAGTACCATTCATACATAGTATATACTCATACTTGTGTAATCTGTCCTTCATGTTCTTTATTATTTTTATATACAATTGTGTTTCGTTCTGATTACGTTGCTAATTAATTCTAATGACATGGGAATAATAAGCAACATACGTATACATATTATACTAAGTGAATATAATTTACTACAATTAACAAAAATATTGTATAACAAACTAAATGCTCTTTATATTTAGACTCTGTACTTTAAAAAACTACCAAGGGTGTATAAAATTTGTTAAAAAACAATAGAAGTCTGACAGACCCCATAAATTATATATATTCTTGATCAGCAACAATTGCCGAGTAGATATATTGTTCGTTTGTCCGTCTGTCTGTCCGATCAATCGTCCTTCCGTCTGTCCATCCGTCTGTATGATCATCTAGATCTCTGAGATCTATAAGAGTTAGGGACACTTGTTATGTTAGAAATCGAATGGGATTTAAACGTGCATCTCGATCACTTAATTAACTCCGAAGTTATTCAAATAACAATTTTACGCAGAAGAGAACAATGATGCTACAACGTAATACAGAATAAGTACAGGGCCTCACATGGCCCAGAACTTGTTTTTCAAACATACGAACTATTTAATTAAAACACCTATTAAAGGAAATAATAATTGATATTCGCCTAGAAAATACCCAGTACTTATGTGTCATAGAAGGAGATCTCTCTGATTGTTATTGTTATCAAATGATGAAACATTAAGTGACAAATTGGTGTCTACTCTGCATAATCTCGAGATCAGTCGGACAATACCATTGTGCCTTTTTCAAAAAGTACAGGGTATAATTCATTTGAATGCACACATTTATTCCATAGATTTGTTTTTTGCCAACATAATCTCTGTCTGTTGGAATTCCCCAATGACCGCATACAGAAAACTGGGAACTGACCGATAAGCGAAGTTCTATGTATGAAAACAGACTTGTTTCTGTATGTGTGTGTGTGTGTTGTTCGATAGAGTGAGAAAGGTAGAGATGCAAAGGTAACATTGAAGCTTTACATACGAAACAATTGTTAATTTATGAAGCTTTTTAGTTTGTTGTTAAATTAATTCGCTTGGAATGGAATACATTATAGGCGTCCAATAGGGCGCTACACATAGAGCTCGGTCATTTTATGTGTCCCCTTGGGAAAGTTTGCCTTTCTACTCTCAAGATACTCTTCGTTCATTCTTCCACTTTTCTCTTCACCTGTTAATTTCATAGTGTTGTACAACAACACTAATGCAGGATGTAGACGTTTATTTTTGCTTTCGTTTAATTATACGTATAATAGCTTAATAACTCACACATACATTGCATTTATTAAAATTATATTATAATATTTATGTAAATTCGCTTTTCGTATTTATGTTTATGCGTATGACGGCGCAGTTTTTTTTTTGACCCACTTGTCAGATTTTTACTTTCTTTTGCCTTTAATGATGATGAATATGCCCCATCCAATTCGGGTTTTTCTTATCTGCTTCTGCTTCTTCTTTTCTTTATTTATATTTATCTTCTGCTTCTTCTACTTTTTGTATTTTGTATTTTGCGCATTGCTTTTGTTGTTGTTGTTGTGCCCATTTTGAAGATTTTCACTTTTTTTTTGGTTAAATAAATACAATTCAAACAATCAACAGCCAAAAACCTTTTCAGTTGTGCTCTTATTCTTACCAACTTCAATGTCATGATTGATATTTGTCATCCACTTTCTTGCTTTCAACAATTGCTGTTGACTGTAGGGTATGGGCTAGCCGGGCAATTGACGAGTTCTCACCCGTTTTGGTAGCGCGTTCAATTTGTAAATCACTTTCTTTGCTGGCTTTGAGCTTTTGCTCCAAGCAGGCCTTTCGCCTGCCCCGCATAATTTCTATATGCATGTAAATAAATGAATATATATTTTTGCCCGTCGCCACATTTGTCTTTTACTGGTTTTCAAAACGCGATTGAAAGTGAAAGTTCCCGCCGTCCAACTAACTGCTCACCAACTCTCCCAATATAACCTCTCTCGCTCTCGCTCTTACTCTCGTTCTCGCTCCCTCATGCTCACGCTCATTCTCTGACTTTGATATGAGAGTATTGTACTGCTTTCTATTTGGTTTTCATTGAGCATTCTTCTCTGCCCAATAATCTCCAGCCATGGCGACAAAGTTTACATAATTAGATTGACAAACTGGCATTACGACTATTCCAAATTCGTATTGTGATTGACAATGGGATGTGGCTTAAATAGCAGTTGGTTTGCAACCATTTCAATTGCACAGTATCTTTTTCTAATTTCACACTTCACGCTGTCTACGCGTCGCCTAAAAGCATGCAACACTTTTCACGCCAAGCAGTGCAAAGTGCTGAACTGCAAAGCGATCACTTCTGCATGCAATATTAAAGTACTGCAACTTGACAAGCTTATTTTACAATAATAGTATTTTTTGTTAAACTTGCAATACAGCCGTTAACCAGACTTCTGCTACCATATGGCAGCTTGAACTAGCTTTAAATAAAAAATAATATAAATGAAGACTATAACAATAACAGTGAAATACTACATTTCATTACAAGCATTTTGTTTCTACATTCAATTTTTATTTAGGACAGGATTCTGGATGGCAGATCCTGTGGATGGTGTCTTTATAATATCCTTCTTCCCCTATATCGTGTAAGGCGTCGTGCGAGGCCAACCTGTCTCTATAATTTTCGGCCTGAAGTTGGATCCCATCGCCAACATTGGGAGTACCCCTAGATCCTTTTCTATATCCTTGGTGCGCTTGTTGCACATATTCCTGAGTATTTTGGTCTGTGCCACCCGAATCTTATTTAAGTAGGTTTTAGCAGTGATCCCACAGACAGCAGCCTATGCTGCCAGATCGGGGTCAATATAGTCTTGTAGATGGCGGCCTTATTAGCAATAGTAATAGTAGGTACACAGTTCGGATCAGAATAGCAATTCTTTTTCTAGCCATAGCTATGATAGCTGATCATAAAGCTGTTGAATGAAATGTAATTTATGTCCATTATACTTATTATCGTTCCGAAAAATGTATATAAATAATTTACATACATTGTAAGTCATACATACATTGTAAGAAAGGTCCCGAAATGTGTAACGCCTTAAAAAGGTAATGTCAGATAGAATAAAGTATATACATTCTTGATCAGCATCAACAGCCGAGTCGATAAAGCCATCTTAAAAATTATGTAATTGGTCGTGTCTTATATATCGAGAACAAATTTGGTTTAAATCGAATCACTTTATCATAGAGCTGCCGTTTTTTAAGATATCTCAGCCAAACTCTCTTATTACGAGTATGTATTTGGTATTGTCGGTTACTTGCATACTGAACATGTTTAAATACAGGTATGTATATCACATAGCTGTTATAGGATCGAACAGTCGATAATTAAGGTTTAGTTTAAAAGTCTTTTATTATTTCTCAAGATATTTCAACCTAACTGATATATTGTGTATTTGGAATTCTCTTTTATATTCCAAATAAATTTGCTTAAAATCTGACTACTATATCATAAAGATGCGCTATGAAAGATCGGTTAAAAAGAGAATGCAAGCGTATGAAAATCTTTGCCGTGCCAAAAATAACCATGAAGACTGGCTCAGTTTACCCTGTTGACTGACCGGCTTATAAAGTTTTTTTCAGCTTGATTTTGAAACTGTGAAGTCAAATTCTTAAAAAAGTTAGGAAATTTTTGAAAAAACAATTGAATAGGCTTTCAAAATCAAGGAAATATGAACTGGTCGAGTGAACCTGACTGTAAGAGACACTGTACTTATTCTTTGAGACTTTAAGACACACGCGAGCAAAATTGCTGAAAGCTTTGTACATTAGTCTGTGTTTTTTAGACCCTTTACTTTAAAAAGTACAAAGGGGTCTATTAAGTTTGTCAAAATGTGTGTAACAGGTCGAACGAAGTCCGGCAGACCCCATAAGGTATATATATTCTTGATCAGCATCAACAGTCGAGTCATGTCTGTCATGTCCGTCGGTCTGTATGAGCGCCTAGATCTCAGAGACTATAAGAGCTAGAGTCACCAAATTTAGTATGGTGGTTCGTCTATGGGCCAAGCAGATTAAGTTTATGTTAAAATTTTGAACCGCCCCCTTAGGTTTTCATACAGCTGGACAGACAGACGGACATAACTATTTGAACCTAAGCCTTGGGTTTCGGGGTTTCGCGAACCGAAATCCTGCTCTCTGGTTCGAACCACCTAACCGAACCATGATTGGAAGCCAAGCAAAAGTTTTGGCTCTGTGGCACATATACTTTGAGAGCAGGTTATCTCCAATTCCAATTCTCGTCCACCCACTCTAATTAACTTACCTTAAGACCTCATGCGATTCATTGTTTAACAATTTGTATAAGAATGGCGATTTGTTTTTTTGTGTTTTTATTATGTTTAAGAAAAGGAAGTAAATAAATATTAATGAGTATAGTTAAATGAAATAATGGACATAACTAATTTTCGTATGAGAAGCTAAATGGATTAGTCAGTCCTTACTGCAGCTGTTTTGCTATCGTCCTGAGAAATTCGAATGCCTCCTCGCCGGATTCGGGGATGTATTGCGGCGGCATTAGGTAGCCATAACGGCCCTGATCCTTTAAGAATACATTATAGACAAACTGCGGTTCGATGCGATCCTGCACCCAGTCAGCAGCGTTGCCCGGCCGAGCCAGCTTCTGGCGATAGCTGCTTCCCAGGCTATACTCGGCATGATTGAGTCGCCGAAAGTTGAGGATCGCCTGGCGGGCAGTGTGACGTAGCTCACGTTGATTCGACGTCAGGAAGTCAGCATCGCCCCAGGGATAGGTGATCGCCTGACCATAACCTCCAAAGGAGACAAACGCTCCCAAATAGTCGCGCGTGCCAAGCAAGAAGTTGCGAATTGCTCGAGTTTCGGGCTCGGAGAAGCTCTTGGCACCGTGGTACAGATTCTTGCAGGGATTCGACGTAGAGCCCTCTTGGCCCCAAGCATAGTCAAAGTTCCGATCCAAGTTAACGCCATAACACCCACTGTCGCTGTCGTAGTTACGATTCTTGGTCCACAGACGATCGGTTAGACGCGAGTACTGATAACCGTCGGGATTGGCCAATGGCAAAAAGTACCAGTCTATGTGACGCATTGACTTCTCCGCTTTGCCCTGACCCCATAGCCAGGTCAGTTTCGAGATGGCATAGGTGAGAGCGGCGGGACTGAGCCAGTCTCGTGCCTGCATTCCGGCATCGACGAAGACGGCCCAGTTCTTTGGGTTGCCATTCGAGACTCTGTGGGGAAAAAAGAGAGAATTAACATTAAAAGTGTGAGTTACAGTAACAGAAGCCATAAAAGTGGTAGTAACAGTAACAGTAGCAATTAAAGCGGCAATAACACTAACAGTAAAAGTAACAGCAGTAATTGTATGTTAACATTAACATAACAAGTTAAATTCACATTCACAATAACATTCAAATCATAATTGTAGCATCAATAGCTGTAGCAATAAAAGTAATAGCACCACATAGACATAAATGTTACTATAGTTGTATGTTTAACATAACTAGTTATATTAATAGTCACAGCCATCAAAACATTTAAATCATAACTGGAACATCATAATTTAAAAAAGCAGTTACATTAACATAAGCAGTAAATGTTACTGTAGTTGTATGTCACATAAATGTTACTATAAAATTACTGTTTAACATAAACAGTGCTAGTAAAATGAACAGTCCACTCATTATTACATTCAGATCGTAACTTTACATCATGAGTGAACATGAATAACCGTAGCAGTAACAATTAACAGTAATAGTGACTGTTAGTGTAACTAAATTCTTAGTATTAACATTAACAGTGTTAACATTAAGAGTATCAGTCAAATTACAACAACAATAACAGTACACACCTAAGCACTTCCAGAGGACGTTTGTTGCGTGTCAGGCCAATTTGTATGATCTCCGTTAGGTCGGAGTGTGTTTCCAAAATGTTCTGCAGGAACTGCTGTATATCGCCTTGATCATGATACCTTCGCCAGGTCAAAAGCGACCCTTCACGGTTAAACCAGGGCTGGGAGTAGTTGGCGTTTGAGTTATCCGCCGCATCGGCATCGCTGACTTCTGTGTAGGTTTCATCGATCGCGTTCTCGATGTCGTCAATCATAATGTTGTAGCTGAATGCGGTCTGTTCCATATATTGCAGCGCCGGCTCAATGTTTTTATGCTCGACTAGTATATCGATGCCGTCCTGGTTGACGTTCCAGACCTCGCTGCCTGAAAGCAAAACATAATTACTATTAGACTAACCAATTGAGTTCAGTATCTAGATGTGGAAGTACCAAAGTAGCGAATGAAAGCACGCAACTTGGGCTGACCCAGACGCGTTTCGTGCAGTTTCCACAGCTGATAGCCGTAGTATCGATGCACCGAGGCATCATTGCGATACCGTCGATTTATCTGATATGTCGAGCTCGGAGATATGAAGTCAAATCGTCGCAGATCAGTTGGCACGAGCCACTGTAGCCTCTCAAAGGTCGCCTCATAGAGATCGCTGCTGTTAAGCATCCAGAGATCGGGCAGGGTCGTCAGTCCTGGCACAGTTACACTCCGCCACAGAATAAAGTGGACGTTGCTACAACCTGATGACGATAGTACACCTAGCAGACCCAATGCCAATATAAACAACATGCTGATCGTGCTACGCAAACAGAACTAATTCGATACTCTCACGTTGTTCTCGTCAGAAGGTCAAGATCTCGACTGGCCTCTCAGCGAATGTTTGTTGCTATTGCTGCTATTGTTGTTGGCCCATTGATTAATGCCAATTTTATGCGTAAAGACCTAGTTCTAGCTGGCTATCTACCTGATCGCTGCCGGAGGCTGGGCGTTAAATGCTTGACATGTTCCTCTATTTTGGTGCTAACTCTGACGCTGTCTTCTATCTTTGAACGCTGTTCTTGTTATTATTGCTGCTTTTGCTTGTTCCTATTGGCCTAATCACCAGCAACAACACTCGGCCAAGAGGTCAACATCCCAAGCATATATTGTGATCCTCAGTTCGCAAACTTGAAGCTGAGGGAACTGTTTAATGTTGACCGTCATTATTTGCATATATATGTCGTTAGATCTCATACGAGAATAACAGGAAGCACGTCAATATACATGTAACATTCCAATGTTTGATTTCTTTATAACGCATACGATCGAATGACTCTTGTGTATCTGCGATTATTCCTTAGCGGGTCTCACTCACCGAACTCTTCCACGAAATGATTGAACTGTGCTTCCGGTGAGTTATCGGCACGCCTTCGTGTCTCATTAAAATTGAGCTTCCACAACTGGGCACCCGTATAGCTAACGTAGTTCTCATCCAGTGCCGTGCGTAGTGCGGATCGTCGACCTTTGCCCGCCTGTTCCATGGGTCGTAGATAGCGCAGGAGTTGAGTCACCCCACCGCCAAAGAAGGGCAATCGGACCAGGGTGTCCCTGGTGCGCGGATAGGCTAACAAATCGTAACGCCCAGCGGCACTTGCCTCCATCGGTTGCATCCATGTGAAGCACACACAAATGATCGCCCACGCTGTGTATGCGTAATGCATGTTGTGTATCCTCTTTCCCGTTGAATGCTACCTGTTACTTGTTGCCTGCTACCTTCTACCTGATACCTGTTGCCCGTGTGGCCGTTGAATTCACTTTGGCGTGCGGCGCGCTGAGAGACAGCCAGATAACGGCCACTTTTGATCATCGTGTTCTCAATTCTCCGACTTTTTGGGCCATACAATGGGCCAAAATTAGCATAGCTTAAATATATGGCATTGTTGTTGTTTTTTCTGTTTTTCTTGGATTTGTTATTGTCAAACTTTTACTTTGCTTAAACTGTCATACATATTGAATGTTATAAGCAATTCTGTTATACGTTACATGTTGGCCACGAAAGTCTCCCCGCGCCCTTCTTTCTTTTTATATTCTTTATCGTATGTAGTTGGAGTGTCTTAGCTTTTGTTAGCCAAAGATTAAATTACGTTAAGATAATAGTTGCTTTAGGATCAGATCATTAGATTCTGGAACGTATCGCAAAATGTAGATCTTTGATTTTCCAGTGTCTATGTTGTGTATCTGTCTGGTGAACTTTCAGGTTGACCTATTGAAATCATGAAACTTCGTGTCCTTGATCGATTAAAGAATACTTCAATCTCAAGGTTTGCTGATTACACTTTTGTTTCTTCAAATTGGTGTTTATACAACAGTTTTTTGAGAAGTTAATAGTCGCTAGTCGATCCGACAATGAATAAAATTGTCTTCTGAATAACTTCCAAGTTTATTATTCGATCACGATGAAATATTCAGGACACATTAGGACTCCAAAGACATCAAAGCATCGTGTGTTAAAGCCCTAGTTTTGCTTTTTTAATTCGATTTTAAATAAAATACAATTTTGAAGGCAGAAAGAGGCGTTCCAAAGTTCTAAAACAAACTAATGCCGCTTTTGAATTAGAGGAATCTTCAAACCAAGTTTGATGTATCTAGCTTTTATATGTAGTTTCTGATATCTTGGTGATCATAGAGACGGACGGATAGACCGATAGGTCGGGCGGACAGACGAGCATAGCTATATCGACTCGACTGTTAATGCTGATCAAGAATGTTTATACTTTATGGGGTCTGACAGACTTCCTTTTGTCTGTTACGCACATGACATTTGTTACCAATCTTAACAGACCGTTATTATTATTTTTAATATAATTGGAAGACGCAAAAACTTTATTCTACACAATGTGATAACGAACTTAGTTCCTGGTTGTAATTCATTTAGTTCCTATGCTCGTTTGAGTGCTAATATCGATTGTTGGATTAATAATTTATCGATTCAACAGAACACGATGAAATTTTTATTTTAAATATTTGATTAATGGCATATCCTTCACGATATGAGGCCGTTCTTCCTTGATTTGTCCGGTCCATAGATCTAACAAAGCCGTGTGGTATTCGCTGTTGAATGTCTTACCCTTCTTAATGTAGTAGATAAATATTGTCTCAAAATAAAGACGCCATTACCTTACTAGCCGACTTTTGTACTCTTTCGACGACTTTCAACTTCTTCTGTCCATTCAGTTGACTACCGATTTGACTCCGGTATAGTTCGATGGATTTGTGTTTCATTCATGATGACTTAGCGATACAAATCAAGTTTATTTCGCTTTAAGAGGTCCAAACAAGCCAAATCACGTAGTAGTTTTTAGTCTGCGTTCAGTAAACACATCTTTTATGTTACTACGACTTGTTTTAAATGCTTTATACCAGTCGTAGATGGTTGATTGGCCGGGAGTATATGTAATTGTTATCAAGTTGCCACATATGTGTACATATATTCTTGATCGATCTAATTAGTCATGTCCTTTTCTTCGTTTGTCTGTATATTTCAATGCAAACTAGTTTCTCAGTTTTAAAGCTATCTGAATAAAACTTGGTACGTCTTTTTGCTGCAGCCAGTACACATGTCGAAACTGATCGGATGTGAGCACTATATAATATAGCTGCCATAGGAACAATCCGTCAAAAAACATACATAAGTATATCTTAACCAGTCTCACAGATTACGCATGCGGTTATGTCCTATACATTCTAACCAACTTCGGTTAAAATCCGCCCACTATATTATACAGCTGTCGTTGGAACAATCGGTCGAATATTAATATATATATTTAGTATGAAAATCTTTCTGTTTTACTGAAATATCACAACCAAACTGTGTTTCTAGTATTGTCTATTACAAAGATTATAATTTGGTTAAGATAATTTCACTATATCATATAGCTGCCATAGGCATGCTCTCAAACTGTAGCGCACGTTTGCTCTCAAACTGTAACTCAGCAATGCACAGTGGGGTAACAGAGGCTGTATTGGAAATTAATCTTCAAAACACAATTCAGAAATCGCAAGAGCGATGCAGGCTTAAAATACATAAAATGTCCTTTCATAATATGTACAAAATTTTGTTTTATATTTTACAGGACCAACAAAATTCCTTCTTCTTGTTAAAATATATATTTATATCGTAAAACATTGTAGGTTTATCAAAAATTTTGGTATGCAATCAATATTTCTGATATATAAACTAATTTTGAGTTAACATACTACATTCAAATATTACTGTTTTATAATTTTAAAAAATATTTTTTTTTTAAGCTTAAATTTAACCTATTTCTTATAGAGCTATAGTGAATTCTCGGAAGAGCCGGGTTTGGATGACTTAGTATTTTAGTGAAATATTCTATAGAAAATCCACTTTTATATATGCAACCAGTCGGAAAGGTTACAGTCGAAGTCGACTATAAGAGACCCTTTACTTATTTTTCAAAATGGAAATAAGAGTAACACTAATAGTTCCCATAGCGCGTTGTAACGTCAACATGCTCTTCTTCTTCCTTTGACCCGACTCTGAGTGATATTAAGTCTTGAATAACTTCCGAGTTTATCATCCGATCGCGATGAAATTTTCAGGATAAATTAGGACTCCGATGATTGTCCTCCAGTTTTAAAATTAACCATTATATGGGATATAATGGATAAATTAGGAATCTGATGCTTGTCCTGTGTGCCAAAATTCAAGGCTCCAGTTTTAAAATTGACCATTATATGGGATTTTAAGCTTTTTTTTAATATCTTCCGAAATTACTATCCGATCGCGATGAAATTTTCGGGATTCGTTAGAACCCTGATACCCGTCCTGTGTGCCAAAATTCAGGACTCTAGCTTTAATATTTTTTGTTTTATGGGCTTTCAAAAATTTTGTTCTTGATTTATGGAGGCGGAAGGGGGCGTGTCAAAATTTTAAGATAAACTTGATCTGCTTATGCCATAGACGAACCACCATACCAAATTTGGTGACTCTAGCTCTTATAGTCTCTGAGATCTAGGTGTTCATACAGACAGACGGACAGACGGACATGGCTATATCGACTCGGCTGGTGATGCTGATCAAGAATATATATACTTTATGGGGTCTGTCGGACTTACTTCGACCTGTTACGCACATATTTTTTTTGACAAACTTAATAGACCCGTTTTACTTTTTTAAAGTAAAGGGTCTAAAAATAGATGTGCAGTTTTGCGTATATTTTGGGAAAAATGAATTACAGTTTTCCAACCTAAAAAAATACAACTTTACCGGAAATTTATTTTATTTATTATTTACCATTTTATGGTATACCGTAGAAAACTTAAATTGTTTTCTAGTGAATTATTGGTCTCAGATTTCAAATCTGTCAACTTTTTCTCTCTATCATTAATATTTATATAGTTCTTTGAGATATTGGTATAAAATAAGCAACTAAGGGTCACTTACTAAATTAGCACCAGTAAGCGAATAACTTAATCAATCTAAATAATAATGTATTGCTTAAATAAGTAAAGTTAATATTACACAAGAAAGGTTAAGAGTCAGACAAAAGCTAATAAATTGTTACTTCAAAGTACAAAATTATAGTTTAAATAGCAAAATCGGGAGTTATCGCACTGCAGTGTATCGATATTCAACTGAGTACTTATTAAAAGCTAAATATACCAATTAAAAGCTAAATATACCTATTTTGTGCAACGCTCTCAACCAATACAAATACACTTATGTATCCAAAAGTGCTCCAATTTAGATGCACCTGGTACTCTTTCCTACGAATATCATGGAAATAACAAATTAAACCATCTAAATTTAAAAGAATTTCTTGTAGAAAATCACAGATATGCACCTGGTCCTCCCAAGTCATGTGATTCCAAGCCAAAACTTCACGACAATCTTTACGTTAAGATAACCTTTGATAAGCGACTGTTATTTATGTTATTTTTATTGGTATTGTTTTAATCGTTTTGTTGGTACAGGTGTTAGACACTGTACTTCTAAAATGTACCAAGGGTCTATTAAGTTTCTCAAAAATGTGCATAATATGCTGAGGGAAATATGGTAGACCCCATACATTATATACCATTTTCTTGATCAGCATCAACAACCGCGTATAAATTGGAAGTTGTTCCAAAAACAATTTACGCAGATTCGCGCCAAACTACTACTACTCGATTAAACCTATCACTGTAGAACTCTATATATAAACAATTGTTTCTAAATGTTCCTAAACTAACGATATACTTAATCTAGTTATTTAAATACCATGATTCGTATCATTCTCCGATTACACCGAAAAAAGAAAGAAAAGACAAGACCAAACTCAACGGTTTCCCCTTATTTTGGGTCCTAGTAATCAAACTACATTATTACTATTTTGAGTTAACACGATGTTTTCATAAAACATTTAAGGTTGAAGTTTTTGATCAAGTTTGTCATTTGCAAGGAAATGATTTTGTAATAATGATGTATTTGCCAAATCTATTTACCATAATCCGATCTACATTTTGATATAAGTATCGTATAGGGAAATTCGAGAAATATGTATTGCAGAAATATGAGCCAAATAAAAAAGATAATGCGTGGTAAATATTTGACTTTTTCGACTAATTAAAACAAAAATTTCGGAGCTTGGGATGTTCACAAAACTTTCAGCGAAAAATGAAGTTAAGTGACTGCGACAAGCGCCTCAAATTCGACGTCCAGTTGCTCGCAGTTTACGGCTGTTGACAATAAAGTGTCCAGAACCACAATGAGGCTGACCATAATGACATGTCTACACTTGACCCCAACCAATCTGGCCAAAAGGCGACACATGCAGATGCGCATTGAGTTTGCAGAGCAAACTATTGCAATAAATTTATTGATACTTATGCCTGTTGATTTTGCTGGTCAAATTAATTTGTGGTTGTTGTTCAGATCATTCTTTCAGATGGAAACTAGTTTAATTTAGTTGGCCCCTAATGGGTTTTTTTTTGGCGAGAGTTTTAGTGAAGGAGCCTCAATACTTGATCAAGCAAAATTTCGGTGGCGGCTCGGTTACGATGTGGGTGGCCTTTACCGAGGGGGACACCCTTCAATTGATCTTCACATCCCATCGGAGAAAATTTGCTGGTCTTCCAGCAATACAACGTCTCTTCTATCAATGTCAGCCGCTATATACCAAAGGGCAATTGGAATCGGGGGGTATAAATTATTTGAAGTGACCCGCTCGTTCTCTGAATCTGTATCCCATTAAAAATTGTTGGGGCATTTTTTACGCCGTATTTACGCCAATAATTGGCAGTTTGAGACACTTGATGACCTTGCAACGTGCTCTTGAGCTACAATGAGGTGTCTTTGCGCCTCAGTTGGTCAAAAAATAACATGGTCCATATGAAAAGGCTTTTCCATCTCAGTTTTCGTTTTAAAATAAAAAGACATTTGTGCTCTGTGATATTCAATAAACATGTCTCAGTCTATTTTTTTCGAATGTTGAATTTGTCTAGTTACAAATAAATAAATAAATAAATAAATAATTTCGTATAAATAACATTAAAAAAAAAGAGTTGGACGCAAAAAAAAAAATATTGAACTAAATCTAAAATGCAACTAATGTAAGCGGCGACGGTTGCCGCTGCTCCTTCCCTCCTTGTCATGTCCCTGGGTCACAGCGCGTGCAACGGTATCGACGAAAGTGAAGCCATCCTTGCCGTTGGACTCGATGAATTGGGCTGGCAGGACGAAGCCGTAACGTCCTGTATCACCCATCTCGATGGTGTAGGCATACTTGATGCCCGCAATGCCCTTGGCCCAATCGTCAGAGCCGCCGGCGGCGGGATAAAGTGTTGTGGCTGAAGAGCCGACCGTGTACTTAATGCCCGAAGACTTTGTGATGATCTGTGTGGGAAGAGAAGAAAAATGTGAGTGGGATTGGATGATAGATATACGGAATGGGATGATTACCGTGCCCGCTTGGCGTGCCACGCGATCCAGATCAGCCCTATCCTTGGTTAGTTGATAGTCATAGCCCCATGGGTACAGAATGTATTGACCATAACTGTGGTATGACAGATAGGCCTTGTAGGTATTACGTGGGGAACTGCTGATGTACTTGGAAATGTAGAAGGTCTCCGGTTCGGAGAAGGCCTTGCTGCCGCGATATGTCTGTGAGCAGGGACTGGCCGAGGTGCCCTTGCCGCCCCACTTGTAGCCAAAGTTGCGGTTTAGATCCACGCCAGGACATTGACGTCCATGAGAACGCATATTCTTGCGCCACAGGCGATCCGTGGTATGGGTGTGTTCGTATCCATCGGGATTGGCAACTATGTGTATATTCCAGTTGATATTCTTTAAATAATGAGGAAGTTCGTCCCATCCTTCAGCCAGCTGATTGGCTATGAATGACACAACTGCGGGACTGATCCATTCACGGGCATGCATGCCACCGTCGATCCAGATGGCGGAATTATTTGGATTGCCATTCGAGATTCTGTAGGACAATTAAGATTGCATTTTTTTCTCTATATAGTTTGGTACACTGATAGAACTCACTTAAGGATTTTCAGCGGTCGCTTCTCCACCGAGTAGCCAATGATTTCCGTTGAGCAAATATCCGGATAAGTCTTGGCCAAATAGTCAATGAAGCCGTAAATGTCCTCCAGACGATGATAGGCCTGCCAGGTAAGACGATGACCTGCAAGAACGTGAAGTCAAGCGTCAGGACTGTGAAACAAACGATATACGCTATGGCAACCCAGCCCAAGTTCATTCAACCTTAGCCTTAGTCTTTGGGGGAGTGTCAAGTGGTAAAGAAAGTTCCACACGCAGCACCTTCAATAGCTCAATTGCCCTTCCGGCTGTGCCCGCCAAGGAAATTGCGTGTCTGTTTCCCTGTCTGTCTTTTATTGATTAAACAAGTGTCTTGCAAGTTGCGCCCCTTTTTCTTTCCCATGTGTGGGCATTCAAGTTCATGGTCTTAAGTGCAGTGTAGCACCTTGCAACTCGGTGGCAAAACTGTCACTCAATTGCTGTCTCGATGTCTTTTTCCGTGTCTCCCTATTTCTCTGCCTCCGTCTCTATCGTATGTCCTGTCACTTTTCACTTTATGACTTTTCACACGCCCTCCCCATTATCTGCATTAATAGCTCGTTTATAGCAACACCCGCGTCGTGGTTGCAACGAACCCTTGCAACAAGACCTTGTGGTACTCACCCTTGCGATTCTGCAGTTCAGCGATTTTCTCCGCTGGCGGATTCTCCACTTCGATGACCTGCTGCAAGTTATCGATAAGCACAATACGCGACAAATTGGCGGCGCGAATGTGACGCTCGGCAGCTGCCAGGACTTGGGGTTTGAGCAGATAGTCCACCTCCTGTTTGACCTCCTTCCACAGTTGTCCATCTGGTTGCATGCGAAAAGTTGTTAGCATGTTGTGGCATGTGGCACACGAGGTATGCGGCATTACTTACCATATTTCGACTGAAGTTCGTCGGCCAGTTTCTTGTCCTTGTCCGTTTGCACCACAATACGCCACACCTGGGCACCATCATAGCGACGCAACTGAGCATTGAATGAAGACTCCACCGCGGATCCATCCAGTTCCGTCTTGTGCATATTCTGCTCCTGTTGCATAAACGAAGCGTTCACATAATTGAGCACACTGTCGAGCACCTGAATTGGCTCTGACTCTTGGACATTCGATGGCATCTGTGGCACTACCAATGGAATAATGGTCGTCAACATGGATTGCTCCGGTTTGTTCTCTGCTTCAGGTATTGGCTTGGCTTGAATTTCGACCACGTCGGGCGTTTCGTCTGCCAAGATCTCTGTTTGCTTTTCTGTTTCCAGTGTCTGCTCCACAATGGGTTGTATAATTTCGGGCTCCTTCTCAATTGAAGTAGTTTCTTTGGGCGTCTCAGGTTCGATGATTGCAACAGCTGGAATAACTGCTTCATCCTCATTCTGGACAGGCGAACTAAGAACTTCACTTGGAATAGGCTCAACATCATTTAGTGTCTCTTTCTCGGCTGATCCTGGTTGTGCGTCGGTTACCGGTTGAGCTTCAGCTTCGGGTTGAGTTTCCATTTCTGGATGAGTTTCAGTTTCGGGTTGTGCTTCGGGTTCTGACTGGGCCTGATGTTCTGGTTCAGCTTCAGGTTCTGACTGAATCTCGAGCACTGATTGCGCATCTTCAGTTTCTGGTTGAGCTGCAGATTCGGTTTGAATCTCAGCTAGGGTTTCGGTTTCAGGTTGCGCATCGGTTTGGGATTCAGGTTGACTTTCAACTGGCATTGGCTGCTCGGGTTGTGATACTTCGACAAGTGATTCCTCAGCTAGATCATCCTGCAGTTGGACGGTGGCTTCAGTGTCCACTGAGATTGATTCTTCTTGTTGCAGCCTCTGTTCGGTTGACGTTTCAACTTCAATCTCTGGGAGCGTAGTCTGTGCCTCAATCTCGCTTGCTTGCTCCTCGAGTTCGACAGGAGCGATCTCATCCTGAACGGAAGACTGTTCCTCCGCCTCGGGTTGCTGGTTGATCTGTGCTTCTTCTGCAACAGGTGCGTTCAGCTCTTCAGGCAACTGATCGCTTATGACGGCGCTGAGTCCTTCCTCAATGCCTTCAGCAATGGATTGTAGCACAGATGCCTCAGTGGTGTACACTTCATTTTCTGCAGCTTGATTTTCTTTCTGTGCTTCATTTGTTGCAGTCTCAATCTGAATCTCTGACTTGGACTCTTCTTCCGCAATCTGTTGCTCTGCCTCTTCCTCTGCTATTGGCTGTGATTCCGGTTGTGGTGTCTGTTCCACTTCCTGTTGTTGTTCTTGTTCTGTCTCTGCTTGAATGGCCAGCAAGGATTGCTCCGTTTCCGTCTCGGTCGCAGCTAGGATGTCATGCTGCTCCTCAGCCGCGAGGGAAATCTCTGCCACTTCATCGTCAGCTTGAATCTCCTGCTGTGTCTCCTCATTGGCAACGATTTGTGGTGCTTCGGTAGCCGTTTCGACAACATTCTCGGCATTCTCCAACTGCACTTCTTGGCTGCTCAACTGTTGTATCGCCAGCGGTTGCGTTTGCTCCGCAGATTGCTCAACTCCCTCCACTGGATGCTCCACAACGTGTTCCTCTATCAGCTCCGGCGACGCAACTGCTGCCTCTGGCTCCGATTCCGATTGGTAGTACGCTTGTTGCTCCGTCTGTGCTTCTGGCTCCACCTCAGCCATGGTTATGTCGCTGGGCAGTTCCACCAGTTGCATTGCCGGCGTATCATCACTCTCCAGCATCAGCATGTCAGCATTCTCAGGCAATGTCTCCGAATCCAACTCAGATTCGGCATCGATTGTGTTGCGATGCACATGCTCCGTATCGTCCATCTGGCTGGCCACCGACTCCGGCACCAGCATGTACATGTCCGTGTTTCCATTTGCCGGCACTGCGGCCATCTTCATATCATCCACGACAACAGCGGAGTCGGGGGCAGAGGCTGATGTTGGATCTGCTGCTGGCAGCTCATTCCGCTCCAGGGCCAAGCGGTCTAGCGACATGGACGCCGCTTGATTGATCAACAGCAACACCAACAGTGGCAACAGTCGTTGTTGCATCCCTATCGTTGTTGCTGTTGCTTTTGTTGTTGTTGTTGCTGTTGTTGCTGTGTTGGCTTGAAGCCTTGCTCTTGATCTCGCATCGTACATCTTGGCGAGATCTAACACTAAACCGTAATGAGACATGTCCCATTGGTGGAGTGGCACTTTTATACCAACGCTGGGAAAGTATTGCCATTTCATTTTCGATATTTTTCTCTGTGGCTGCGTTGACAGCGCCGTCGACAGCGACGTTGGCGTTCACTGCGTTAACAGTGGCTAGCTAAAAAGCTTTAGCTTTTTACAAAACTGTTTGTATGTGCGTATGTGTATGTGCATGGGTGTGTCTATGTGTGTGTGTATGTGTGTGTGGCAATCGTGTTATGTATGTAAATGCGACGACGCCGTCGCTCATTTCTTTTGGTCACAACAGCGACAAGTCCACAACGCCATTGAAGTCGACGACAACGCTGACGCCGACTCTGACTCTGACTCCGACGCCGACGCTTCTCTTCGACACGACTGCGACGACGCTCTCTTCCTTGTGAGCGGACAGTGTTGTCGCTTATCGGTTGCATGAATCTTCATAAATGCGACGGACGCTGTTCTTGTTGTTTTCGGATCTCTTATGTTAATTTTAAAATTTGATCACAAACAACCCCAACGCCGCCCGCTCTCGCTTTCTTTCAGAGATTGATTACAATAGCTTTTAATGCCGCGACTTAAGATAATAACACAATACGTAATCTCAATGGTGGTTAAACTTTATACCAGTCATAAATACCGCAACAAATTTTGGCTAAGGATTCGGTTTTGGTAAAGGGTTATATTATAAGATACACATCATGTGTACCAAATCTCAGGTCATTAGCTAAAAAAAAACTGCACTTGTTATGAACTTTTTCTTGATTTGTGTAGGAAGGAGGCATTGCATTCAAAATTTAAGATACATTTAAACTACCTGGAAATATAAGCAGTGCTGAAAGAACAAGTTCAAGCGTCTAGCTCTTAACATCTCTGAGATCGCTTCGTTTATACGGACGGAGAGACGGGCAGACGGATATGCTTATATCGACTCGGCTATTGATGCTGATCAGGAATATAGGATCAGAACGCTACCTTCTGACTGTTTCATACTTTTAACAAACTTTATATACCCTCAACAGGGTATAGCAAGTCGGTCAGTCGCGTGAGACAATAGGTTAACCTGAGTCAGTCTTCATGGTTCTTTTCGGCACGCCAAAGATTTCATACCCTGTATTAAATTTTCGACTAATGTCAACTATATGATGTAGTAGTCAGATTCTAATTTTGTCCAAATTCTGCCCGAATTTAAAAGACAATCCCAAACACGCAGACTTTGAGTTTGATTGAAAAATCTTGAGAACCAACAAAGATGTTAAAGATTAATTTTTGACCGATCGTTACTATAACAGCTATAGATAATATGACCAATTGCATAATCTATGAGAATGTTTGAGGTATGTCGAACTACAAAATTGTCTATCATACTAAAGTATGAGTTGACATATGACGGATCAGTACCATGTTATATTCTGATAACTTTAAAACTGAGAGACAAGATTTTATAGAAACAGACAGAATGACGGACAGACAGAAAGACGGACAGATGGACATGGCTATATCGACTATGCTGTTGATGCTGATCAAGAGTATATATACTTACGAGAATACAAAAACATGAAAAATAATATTCCGGAAGTGGTTTTTTTCGGTTCCGGCTTTATTCCCTGATTTGAACGATTTCGATAACATAATCTTATTCTTAATCTTGTATTTATTTATCAAACAACCGGTTCGGTTTAGGGTTTTTAAGCTAACCAAACCTAATCAGGATCCGACCCTTTGAAGTTTTCTACTCCTCGGCCCCGAATCCGACCCGCTCCCCCTTTTTTTAAAACTAAGATTCGGTTCGGAAATATTTCAATTACATAAATTGCATACTTTTTTTTTGTATAACTATAAACTTATATCCTAGTTTTGTTTTTGCTTAATTTTGAAACAGTAGAAAACTAATAATATATTATCTTAAGTTAGATTCTTAAACAAATATATTGAACAGTTTTATCATGTATATATTTATGAGAAAACAAAAGGGGAAAGAAAATAAATTGTTCTATAAAATTGAGCCAAGATTCGAACTTAAACCTATATGCGAACCAATCCGAAATCTTGCTCTATGCTTCGAACCATCGAACCATCGAACCAAACGTTTTCCAACATATTGAAGGCTTTTAGCCTTTATTTAGATAAATTCAATACACTTAGAAAACAAAACTAATGAAGAAGATAGATACATAAGTATATACATATGTATTAACATTGATCAACAATTGAGTAATAGAGTGTCGACCTTATTTGAACTTTCATACATTTCATGTTACAAATAAATGAATCAAGTGAATACATATTAATCATACGTACTATATTTATGATATATGTAGTTATGTATCTATGTAAGTGCAATGTGTTACTCTTGAGCTGTATTTGGTTGGCATACATACATTTACATAAATAAAGCACTGTTATTTTCATAAATACAATCATTTTGCACGACTTTCTATCTGGACAATCAGTGTGCTCCCCTCCCCTGTCCCCCTTGCCCCCCTACCCTTCAACTTCTGCCGGTGTCGGCGATCTTTTCATCAATTAGTCTCAATCTTTATCGATAACGAACCGTTGTCAATTTGCCATTGCACTGCGCAAAGTGTTAATTGCCGCGTGCCACTTGTAACTTGTAAGTAAATGTTAACTGTTAACTAGTAACTGTTAAATGTGGCACATTGTTATTGGTATTGTTTAACCAGCTATTGTTAAACTGTATGTGAGGACGCGCCCACGCGACACATAAATGACACATTTGGCTGCTACTCGATCATTGTGCACTCAGATTCTTGACGTGATCCATGATCATCTCGGCCCCCAGTTCAGCTTTAAAAGTTTTCAATTTGTACGCATTGACATGATTATTGAACAAGCTACACACACATGCACACATGTATGTACATACACTCGCACACTGACACACTGGCATCAACATAATCACAGCAACAGAAACAGCAACAGAAAAAGCAACAGCAACAGCTGTTGCTTGGAGCTGTTATTACCCACGCCATGATCTTCTCTGCTCTCGCTCTCTAATCAATCGCTGTCGCTCCTTTCACTTTATATTCATACACACACACACACACATACTTACTTATGTTAATGGTGTGCGTGTATAAAGTTTATCAAATGACAATTGAGGAAGAGCGAGAGTTCAAGTAATTGGCAAGCGCCAATGGAAATAACTCTCAAGTGATCAAAATGAATCGAAGTCAAGTAGTGAAATTGTCCTTAATATTCATAAATGCTCATATTTATACACTCGTATATAGTCATAAGTATAACTACTCACATACATACATGAGTATCATTCATTTGCAATTATCGTCTATTATCAAGTAATTGCAAATAAAGCACAACGTTTGACGTAAGTTGCTGTCAGATCGAAAGATTTTATATACTTGAAGAATCTCTTAGTCATATTTGGTAATATCCTTTCGGCCAAAGGAAATAAATTATTTTCTTTTACTTACACATACTCGTATCAGCTTATATCACATTTGCATTTTGTAATCGTAAATTGAATTAAATGTGGATGTGGAATAAAACATCTCTAAATCAGGAAATATTACTGAAAGCAAATATCGGTTCCATTACGTACCAAATCGAGAATTTCGGTATCGTACGTACCGGTAGAATGCAGTTTTTTTTATCAAGTTTAAGCAATCTCGGCATCCAACATACTTTCTCATGTCAAATACGTTGTTTAAAATATGATAAACGAGGTCCTTAGACATCTTGGTGATCTCAGCTATCTTCCTTACTTTATTTCGGCGATCGTCCAGAACAATTTGATGAATTTTGGCGATGTTTTCGTCAGTGGTCACAGATTTTGTGCGTCCCGAACGTCTACGCTTAAATTCAGCAGCCCAGAACTTTACAATGGCAAATGATGGGGAAGAGTTCCCACAAAATGTCCATCTCGGTTTTGAATTGTGTTGGAGTATTGCCCTTTGAAAACCAATATCTTTTGACCGCACAGTATTCCCATTTTTAAAGAAGCACTAACATCGACTTAGTTAATCGATTCCTCAACGATAACTATAATATCGCTATGGCTGAAAACAAAAAGATGCCTAATCACAATACCAAAGTTTGGTTAACGTAGGAGGTTGTCTTCATTGTCAGGCTAGAAACATTTCGGACCGCCCTCGTATATACATACAGAAAACTCTAAAAGTTGCTTCGGTTTCGGTTCCAATTTCATTCCCTGTCCATAACGCACATTTATCGTTAATAAGAACTTTAATTATAATCAGGGACAATACAATATAATGTATCTTAAAAATTTAATCTCATTTAGTTCATAATCACAGCAGATACGGTATATCTGAATTATATCATCTAATTCATTACAACGTATATAAACTACTTCTTTATTCCAAAAGAATTGTCATCGGAGTAATATCTGCAAAATAAAGTGAATCACTGATATTGTGAAACCTTTCTTAACTGACATTTCAATGAACGTAGAGAAGAAGATCACTAAATCGGCAATTATGATTAAGACGAGTAACAGATGAAAGATGATAAGGCCTAAAGTAAAATCACTCAAATCACTCTGAGTCAGATTCATGACAGATTCTAGAATCTTGCAGAACAGCTACAGGGTGAGGCAAAAGTAATCATCCTATTGGAAAATGCTATAACTTTTGCAAATGTTGCGCAAAAAATGGAAACAAATTAATCCGCGTTCTTGCGGAGTTAATCGATTCATGGCTTGTCGATTTGTACTTATTCTGGCATTTGTTTACTTAACAAATGTCAAATTCGAATTGTCATTTGGCCTCATGCCAAAGTTATAGTTTTCCAATAGGGTGATTACTTTTGCCCCACCCTGTATCTATTGTCCATTATGCATATTTTGGTAAAACGTTTAAATATCTTCCTTTAAACCCGGATTTGGCAAACTGTTAAAACTATTTGAAAGTCAGTCAACAGTCAGATAGATTTAGAAAATGCTTCTTGCCCAAAATATGTCACAATGAAATATTTTTAAATATTTATGGACACTTTTTATAGCATTTCTTTGTCTTTGCTATTATGGTTAATGCTGTTGCTCTTGCTGCTGCTGTTGTTGTTTCTAGTTGTCGCTAGTTGCTTTCTTGTAAATGAAATGGAAAGTAGGATTAGTTTGCAAGTTGCTCGAAACCAAAACAAAAACTAAGCACGTACATAAAGATCATTAACATACGTGTAAATAGCAGTAAATGCCAAAATAAATACCAGTTGGGAGTAGACAATAAAAAATAACAGTTTAAAACTGGGCTAGGAGTTTCCCCATTTGGAGTTTGACAGATGCCTTCCAGGTAGAATCTATCAGTGAGCTGAGCAATGAAAGCGAGAGTGGTTCAAGTGGAGTGAGTGGGCTAAAAAGAAGAAAAAAAACAAACGCTTTGTAATGAAACTTGAAAAGCGATGCATACACACACACACACACATCCACAACTCGGACAATAGGCGGTGAAGATATAGGCGTGGGTGGAAACAAAGTTGGGGACAGAGGCACGAACTTTCTTCTCCAATGTTTCCGCTGTTTCATTGAGTGCATTGTTGTTATTGTTACTGTTATAGTTGTTGCTGTTGCTGTTGCTGTTGGTGCTGCACACCCACATCATCATAATTATCTTTGTCGTAGTCTTTATCATCATCGCTTACCCTTGTTAAATACTTACTTACATTCATACACACACGTCACACACACATATGTGAAGCATGATATGGGGAATGTGTGCGAGGGCACGAACGAACGCACAGTGGGTCGAAAGTAGTTGAATTTAATGGAACGTCTTTATTCTTAAAAGAACATTTTATAACACTTGATAGATGTTTATATCATTTTGTCTAAGCAATTCGTTTTCAAAGGTTCTCTTACCTATTAACTATTTACTTAATATACTTTTCAGTGTCATACATAATGTGGTTTCAATAGTTACAATATTATTTAAGTATTATGGCCAAGACTGCATAAAAGTCTGCGTTTATTTCCCATTTGTTTCCGGAGATTTTATGTAACTAAACTATACTTTAATCTCTGAAAGCCACAAAGAAACTTAAAACTACGTAAGAAAAGCTCTAGTATACGATTCTGAGGTACCCTGCACCCAGACCCAGTCTTCTCTTCTTTCCAAAGTTTCAAATAAACTTGATCTGCGAACTGTATAGAAGAGCCTGCAAGGCAAATATTGAGTGTCTAGCTCTTTTGGCCCCTGAAATCGAATTGTTCATATAGACGGACACGGATAAATCGACTCGGCTGTTGATACTGATCGAGTATACATTATAAGGTCGGAGATGCCTCCTTTTACCCTCACACACTAAACCCCTATGTCCTCTGATTATAAAAATCCTCTTAAATACGGAAGAAATATATGTTATTAGACCCTTTACTTTTTAAAAAAAAGTAAAAAAGGGTCTATTAAGTTTGTCAAAATGTGCGTAACAGGTCGAAGGAAGTCCGCCAGACCCCATAAAGTATATATATTCTTGATCAGTATCACCAGCCGAGTCGATATAGCCATGTCCTTCTGTCCGCCCGTCCGTCTGTCTGTATGAACACCTAGATCTCAGAGACTATAAGAGCTAGAGTCACCAAATTTGGTATGGTGGCTCGACTATGGGCTAAGCAGATCAAGTTTATCTTAAAATTTTGACACTCCCCCTTCCGCCTCCGTAAATCGAGAACAAAATTTTTGAAATCTCATAAAACGAAAAATATTAAAGCTAGAGTCCTTGGCACACAGGACGGGTATCAGGGTCCTAACGTATCCTGAAAATTTCATCGCGATCGGATAATAAACTCGGGAGTTATTCAAAACTCAATATTACTCAGAGTGGGACCAAAGAAGAAGAGCATATTGACGATACAATGCGTTATGGGAACTATGAGTGATACTCTTATTTCCATTTTGAAGAATAAGTAAAGGGTCTCTCATAGTCGACTTCGACTGTAGCCTTTCCGACTGGTTTTTTTATAAATTCAAGCTTTAAAAACAATTTTATGCGGATTTTGGAAGCTTATTAATGTAATGTGTGTAATGTAATAGACACCACCCTCCTCCTTACCTTGGATGATCACCCTATATTCCAAAATTAGTTTAATTAATTGTGTAAATCGAAAAGAACATACTTAAATTTTAACATCAGACATTGCAGGTATTCCGATGTTTTATTTCATATCACTACTTAAACTTACTTATCCAGATTTATAGCTTTTGCAATTCTAAAGAGTTGGTCTCTTTGTTGAACTTATAAACATCAATTGATTTCCATCGAATAAATAAATATTGTGTTAAAATGGAAAAACTTCGCCCGTAAAAAAATCAATGTATCGATGTTCTGTACTAATTTCAGTCACATTAGGTGCAGAAAAGCGAGCGTTTCTGTACCACAGAAAATTATGACAAAAGAAACTTTGATAGCATCAGATAATCTGTGCATATTTATCCTGAATGAGAGTTCTTTATATGTTTGCCAAACTGTTGACATACGTTTTTAATATCAGTCTCCGATTTGCTAAGGAATGAATACATCAATGAAGGTATTCCACAAACTGCTTTCGATTTGATTTAGATTTGATATAGATTTCACAATCATTCATTGTTCATTGCTGCTCCCTAACACGAAATCAGTTCTGAGGCTGATTTAGATTCAATTTAGATTTAATTTCTGGTGTGTCAGTTCTCTTTTGGGAATTATGTGTTTTTGGTGACTTATTTTTTTTTAATTTTCCAAACAATATCTAGACTATATCTGTGTGCAAAAACAGCCGCTTCGTCAAATGATTTAGATTTGCCTTAACGAAATCCAAGCCAAATGAAATACCTTTAATATGTTTAAGCTCTTTAAATTACTGTTCGCACAGTTCTGCGAACACGGCCTACTTTTCAATTCGAGTTGTAAAGATATTTTAGTTTGATTCAAATGAATAAGTCGCTTTGACATTTGTTTCGGACTACAACCAATAGAGGTACTTATTGTTTTGTATTTTTTTATTGAAATAAATAAATAGTTCGGTTTACAGTCTAGTATTATAGAAAGACTCGTGAATAGTTAATAATCTTTGCTCAATGATCGTTATTAAAGTGTTGAAAGATAGTGCTGCAAGGAATGAATATGGATAATTTGGATACTTGATATGTTATTTGGAACTAGTGTGCAGCGGGTTGCGTAGTTGTTGCCGTTATTGTTTTGACTGGTTTTGTTGTTTTCTGCCTGCCTCTGCGTTTGGCGGCATGGAAGCGGACTGAGGGGCATTTGGGCGCTGGGGTTGAGGTTTTGGCTACGGTTCAGTTTTCTGGTTAGTTTTTGGTTTGGGGGAAGACGCGTGGAAACTAAGCGGGCAACGTTGATGCTCATTGTTTGCCGGTGTTGCTGAGACTGTTGCTGGTTGTTATTGTTGTTTCTGCTGTTGCTGTTGCTGCTGCTGTTGTTGTTATTTTGCCGGCGTTGGCTGTTACCGTTAGCACAACACAGAAAACAACACTTGACACACCCAAAGGCGCCGGCACTTGCCAGGCGCACTTTCACGAATGCTAAACCAAGTCAACTAATCCGTTTATTGGCTCTACTGTTTTTCTTTTTTTTTTTTGGCTCTGCTTGCTTTCCAGATGGAGGAGATTACTGAAGCGGAGGATTGTCCATCTCTGACTGCCAACTCGCGACGCAGTTCCAGCCAAGCGACCAACAAATACTACAAGCCCATTGCACCCATGGCCAGCTACTGCGAGAAGGCGGTGGGCAGCTCCCCAAAGCATCTGGTGAGCACACTGTGCTCCCCAATTGAACAGATTGCCTGCAGCGTGCCGCGGGAGCATGCGCTCAAGAACGAGATCGAACAGCTGCAGGAACAGCTGAAGGACACCGAGGAGCGACTCGCCTCGGTGCGACTGCAGAGCGAGTCCCTGTCGCAGACTCAGCGAGCACTGCGGGAGCACAATGGACGTCTGCAGGACGAGTCCGAGCTGCTCAAGCTGGATGTGCAACATCTACACGAGTGTGCGGGAGTTCTGCGTGCCGAGCTGCAGTCAGCACGTCGGGATCGCGACGAGGCAGTCCAACTGGAGCGCTCATTGCGTGCCGATCTGGAGGAGGCGCAACACGAGCGACGCCAAGCGGCCGACGTCAAGGAGAAAGATGCACGTCTTATTCAGGACCTGCAGCGGCAGTGTCGCGAAATGGAGCGCATTCTGATGCGCAAGTATCCCGACTCCGTTTCGGCGTTAATTGGTAAGTCATCTCCCCTACGTCTTTGCCTTGCCAGCAATAATGTGTTGCATGCCATCCTCTTGCAGTTGCATCCAAGAATCCGGGCATTTGTTCAATGAATGATCAGGAGAATTTAAGCAGCCGCAAGCTGTTGGAGCAGCGCATTGCACAGCTGGAATCGGATGCCAAGGAGCAGGATCGTAAGGCTCAACAGATTCTGGCCAATGTGCAGGCACGCTTCAACTCGGTGCAGTCCAAATACGAGACCCACATTGCCGATCTGGAGACACAAGTGCTCAGGTAAGTAGCTGCAATCCACAAGCATTGATCTATGGCTACAACTCGAATCTATATATATCCATCTATCATTCATTCAGCCTGCAAGAGATCAACACAAAGCTAAATGAACAAATCGAGTCTCAGGTGCGCACACTGGACCGCTTTATGCAGAAACGTGCCGACAGATACTACAACAATTGCACCCAAACTGATGAACAGGCAGCAGGTGTGCAGCAGGTCCACCTGCCGGGCGAGACGAAGGCAACTAGCACGAGTGGCACCCAGACACAAGTCAATGGATCAATGCGTGATCACGGCACCAACACAATCGGTTGCCCCTCGCCCAGCATCATCTGTCAGCAACATTTGCAGCAGCAACAGCTGCACTCGGCTGGCAGCAGCAGCACCAGCAGCACCGCCAACTCCACGCCCAACACATCGCGTCCCAACTCCAAGCAGAGTGGCACCCAAAGACGCATTGTAATTGGCTCCAAGCTGCCCATATCCCAGTCGGACTCGACTTTATCGTTGCTTAGCCATGGTCAGGGTCAGAGTCAGGGGCAGGGACAGGGCCAGGGGCAGGGTCACAGTACTGCCAAGGAGGAGATGCAGCTGCTGAGCTCAGTACGCAGCATGCGCGTGGATTTGGCCATCAAGAACAAGGCGATGCAGCGATTGACACGTGAGCTGGACGAGTGCAAGAAGACCATAAGGAAGCTGCAGCGCGATAGTGGAGCAGCCGCTGTCAGTGCAGGTAAATGGGCAAATTTATCGATAGTCGATATCAAGTCAAATCGATAGATGGTTTGTGTTTGAAAGATCCCAGATCTAGAAACTCTCATAAAGCTGTTGAAGCTTGATTTTGGCATTGCATCGATAGGAAGCCAGAGCTTATAAAGATCAGGATCAATTCACTTTGAAACTCTATAACTATCGGTTGTGTGAGCAACTACGATCGCTTCTTCAATCTGTTGGCATTTGTTTATGACTGTAATAATGGTAATGATTGATATTAGCTTTATTCGTTATTCCGTTGTATCTATTGTAGGTAATTTAAAACATATCTGTTTTCAAAGATCCACAGCTTAATCGGATAATCAAAACCAAAGCTGATCATGATTAATTTTTTATAGCGATATTATCGCATTACTCTCGATTTTGATACAATCACTTAAAGGCACCAAACAGTTATAAAGATACATATATGTATATACTTATATTTGTCTATGTGTGTGTGTGTGTGTGTGTATGTCACTCGGTCGCCAGTGATCGTTGTAGTGTAATTTATGGACTTTCTCTGCTCGTCAGCACGTACAAGACACAAAGTCAAAGACGAGGCAACAACACGCAAATAAATTGCTGGAATAAATCATTGCACATGACTGTCGACTGTTGTTGCTGCCGTTGCTGTAGCTGTAGCAGTTGCTGTTGGTCACTCCCCCCAACCAGCGCCCCCTGGCAAGCTTCTTCGGGCCGGTATGACCAGCTTCGGGCGGCCTTTTGACCGAACACTTTTTGCACTCATTTCAAACGGGCAACTCGAGGCAACGGCAACGGCAATGGCAACTGCTACAACTACGACTATGGCTACGGCTACGGCTAAGGCTAAGGCTACGGCCAATGGCCAACATACGAGTATTTAAATGAATAATAAATAAAAAATCAAACACGTTTGCATTCCTAAATGCCCCTCGCTCCTCCCACACCCGCACCCTCACCCGCCCCTTCCCTGGCTCTGCCTCTCCAACATTGCCTGCCCCGGCAAATGGCATCTCGGGCACTTGGTTATGTCACCTGAGTGTGGGACTCGTTTATTTACATTTATCGATTTGAATTTGCTTAGTTGTCCCCCAGCACAAGAGAGAGAGAAAAAAGTGAAGAAAAAGAAAAGAAAATTCGAAAGCGAAAGTCAAAGTCAAAGACGACGACGACGACGACGACGTCGGACCGGCCCCAAAAAGCTGCAAAGACAACGACGACAACAGCAACAACAACAGCAACAGCAGCAAGCTGTTTGAGGCAAGCTGTAGATTATGTAGGGGAGCGGGGCAACACAACAAGTCGCATCAAGTCGCGACGCGTCGAATCGCGTTGTAGCATGTCGTTTGCGCATGCGCGCAAGTTTTATAATTTCATGTCTTGTTAGTCTGATCATCTTGTTGTTGTTGTTGTTGTTACATTTCTTTTGTTCATAATTTTATCAAGAAATGAAAAATGCCTTAAGCGGTAACAACAACAAACGTAAATGCAAATTGTGTTAATAATAGCGTCAACAACAACAACAACAATAAATAACAATTTTAATTTTAAGCGCGTGTTTAAATGCAAATTTTGGATACATTTGCCGCCAGTTATGCAATCAGTTTTATCTCTTATTTAATTACATATGTATGTATGTATGTATATGTTATGAGTTTTCTGTTTATATGTATATTTCTTTTTGTTATTACTGCCGTTGTTTTGTGAAAATTTTAATTCGAAATTTGGAACGTAGTACATTGAACCTGATCAAACGGCCTGGCACGTGACGTGTCTTACATAAGCCCAAAATATACTTAGTTATCGACAAGTTTTATAGCTGCTTAAATGCAGCACTTGACAAAGAACTGAATAATTTAATTTGTATATAGTACATATATACATATTTTATTTGCTGTGAAATAAACCAACAAATGATCTACGATTCAGTCACAATGTCTACGGTAGATTAAATAATGATTAACTATAACTAGAGATGGGCACGGGACCGAAATGAATCTTTAAGGCCCGGTCCAGGCCCGACCCGGCCCGGCCGAATTTGTCTGATGCGTCTACTATTTAAAATATTTCCCGATGTTGGACAAGATCCGTTCACTCGTTGACGAGCTTACTGGAATGGCCAAAACTTTTCTTTCCAACATTTGCAACAACTTTAGCTCGATCGCATTTTGCAAGCAACAGATTTGGCCAAGTAATGTTCTATATTTTGTAGTTTTCTCTTTGCAAAAGATGGAATCTAGTTACTGACAAAATTTATAATTTTTTTGAACAGTACAATTATTAGTTATATATCGATAAAAGAGATAATTTAAGCACTGACTTATAGAAATATTTGTATCATTCAATATGAAAAGTACTTTACGGGCCAACCGGGCTTTTTGCTTAGCCCCGGGTTTGCTGAAATAAAAGCGTATCCTTTTTTACTGCACGAAGCCCGGGGAAAAGGCCCGTGGGACACAAAGCCCGAACAGACGCGTGCCCATCTCTAACTAGAACTACTATAAAGATATCTGCATTGTCCCATTACTCTTATATGACATACAAATTACTCAGCTATTCTTAGTATTTCATTCAATATCTTTCATTTACATTTAATCTTTTGATCCTACCACTTTCCTGACAGATTCAACAATCGAAAAATGCGCTCATGTATCCATGTTTAATTGTTATTTGTGTAAGATGTATTGGTTCACTGAAGTTTCCTTCAAAATTTGGTTCCAAAATCATACTTATGTCTTTCTAGAATAGAAACCTGCTTATACGAGTATAACCATTTTGTAATTGAAAGTTAAACTTTTGTTGCAGTCAGAGGGTCGCAAATGTTGTTAAACACTTCAAGGTTGTCGGCCAAATAATTGCTATTTTCTGACAATGAATAAATTGAACATAGTTTCACATCCAATGCTGATCTTTTGTATTCTGCGGCCATTGTTAAAGCAAGACACTTTTTTCTCGTTTTTTTTATCCACATGTTTGTCAATAAGCATTTCCCATAAAAAAAAAAACATTCAAAATATATTTTGTGTTCTTGTCAGAGAGCTTAACTGTGTAAGAATTATTTTATTGCTATTGATTTAAAAAGGGCAGCCACTTTTAAATGACATAAATGAATAGGTGCTGTTCTCATCATTTTGAGCATCGTATATCGAAGAATTCTGGAATATTTTGAACCCAATTTATGTAATTTTGTTCATTACAATAACCTTGTTTGTGAGCTGGTACAAAAGTGTTATTCTAAGTTGTTACTGTTCAGATTAATTTGTGTTTTTTGTTAACATCATAATTTTTTATACTATCTATATATAGTGAAAACTCATGGCGGTGGATTGTGTGCCAGTGGCAGCACCAGTCAGCGTTTCAGTCATGGTCAGCATTACCAGGACCATGTACCGCCCACCACAGAGAACCAGGCCCTGAAGGAGGCTCAAAACAAGTACCACCTGCTGGAGGCTGACTATAAGACGCTGCACGACAAGCGTCTGCATGATGTAAGTTTATTTGTATCTTGAGTTTGCCTCTAACCAACTGATCGCTCTCCACTTACCAATCTTTAGCTGAAGACATTGCAAAGTGCCCATGAGCGTGAGCTGGCGTCGTGCAATGAAGCGGTTCGCATACTGCAGCAGCGTCTCAATGAACGCGAGGAGGCATTTGCCACACAAAAACGACGCAAGGTGCCAGTCGACTATTACGCACTCAAAGCCAAGGTATGGTAGTTAAAACAGAAATCCTTCGACAAAATTCCATCTTCGCTATATTTCATTCTTTTTTGCTTGTACTACAGGTCTCGCTGCTGGAGCGTCGTCACTCGGAGCGGGAGGAGCGATTGCATATGCTCGTGGAGGCACTCAGCAAGGGCAGACTCAATGGGGCACTGGAGGATATGCTGCAAGAGAATAACAACAAATAGAAGACCATCCAGAGGCGTTTGGAGATGACAGGACAACTAAATGTAATTAAGTTGAATATAAAGTTGTGTGACTGATAGAAGAGATGAGTACTTATGTATAAGTATTAATACTTAGTTATGTAAAACATGAATCAAACATGATTCACATCAAAGCAAATCAAAATTCAATGAGTACTCGTTTGTTATTCGTATTGTACTGATTGGCTACCCATGCAACAAATTACACTTATGTTCAGCAAGTCATATATTCAAAAATGTATTCGGGTACTCGTTAATCAGGCATTCGAGGCACTCGAAAATAGTCGAAACACATGCGAATTCCAGCCAAATTGTATGTTTTTTTTTAAGGTTGATCCTAAAGTTACATTTAAGGCACAACAATTTATGCCAAAGACAAAATATATACATATATACGCATACGGTCCGGCCCAAGAGTTTATATGTTATAAGAAAAACAATAAAGTTGTTAGCTCGATCGAATATTGGCCGTAATATAGATAGTTCAACAATTTAATTGAAAGACACTTTGAATTCAGTCAATTTCAAATAGGACTTGAGTTGAACTGATTGGAAGAGGTATTACCTCCTCGCTACTCACCATAATTATTTGTAAATATCGAGCCACTGTTGTGTAGCAAATAGAATTCAAATGGTTTTTACGAATCAGTTGTGTTTGGGCATGAAATTGAAATTATTGTATATTTAGTACGTAATTAAGACACTGTGCGGCAATTTTGGAAATTTGCTAGCATTGCCGGTGAAAGCCCTCCGCTCACTGCCTCGTTTGCAGCAAAGGTCAACAGCATAATTAACAATAAAAATAAAATTGAAGGTTATGATAGTTTTTAATCTAATTAGGCATATTTTAATGACAAATCCAAAAAAGTGTTTGAAACTAGAAATTGAAACTGTAATGGAGAGAACAAGAATTGTTCAAAGAATACACGATACCGAAAGAGATAACATGCCAAAGAGCGAGACAACTATATATACAATACACATAAATAGATGAGAAAGAAACTCGACATTTTATTTGACAGTAGTACTAGTTATAAGCTATCTCATCGGTCCCCAAATTCTGCCAATGAAGTGTTTCCGTCAGAAATGCTGCGAATTGCAAAGCGATTCAAACGATTCTCCAAGTTGCAAGTAGCATTGTCACTGTCCATCCAAAATTGCAAAATAAACGTATTAAGTATAAATGTTAAGAGTCGTTTGCTGGTCTGGCACAGATTTCAATTAGAACTAGAAAAATTCGTAATTGACAAGATAATATTTCAACGTTAACGTATCCAATATGCTATAACATTGTATTTTCATTAAATACTCGTAGACTAAAAGCCTAGGCGACTTATTTATTGAATGTACTCCAAGTACATGACAGCAAGGAGGCCCAACAATATAAATATATATAAGTATTATTTAACTAGTACTATAGAGACCAGTCTTGAATATTCTATGTGTATCAATCAGTTTAAGCCTGTTTAACATACAACAACACTACTTGTCTAACTAACAACACATATACATACTATATGCATATATAAAAGATTTCAAAGTCGTTTGGGTGTCCAAACAGTCGTCGAAGATTGACTATAGTGTTCTTAATAGTTTTAAACATAGTATGTGTTTGTGTGTACGCCTGGAAAATGTTTTGAAAATAAATTAAATCCTAGCCGAACATCAAGATGAAATTAAACTTCAAGTCGAATGTCAAATTGCAAAATTGTACAACAAAGAAAAATAAATAAATAGCAGAAACAAAAAAATATATAAATCAAAATACAAACATAATTATCTACGTACAAAATAAATCTTAAACTAATAAACAACTTACCTTCGTTTTGTTTGATATATGTATTTCTGGAACTAAGTACCCAAGTTACCCAAAACAAAAATGATTAACAACTTTTTCGTTTGCTCAACTCATGGATTAGAATAGTTTATTTGCAATTTACGAGTATAGTAGTATATCTTGTATTGTATATTGTATATTTAAATGATTATAATAATAGGTAAGTGTCGAATAGGGACACAGTTTTTTTTATTATATTATCATATGTGCTTCTTGTATCGTCTTTATAGCATGGCATACATATAACAGTTGAATATAATCAGAATATAAAGTACATTTTTAGTAGTAAGTATATTTGAGCGTAAGTAAGTGCTACTCGAATCTTGGATAAGAAGACATCGTCATTCCGTTGACAATACGATCCCAAACAACAGCAACATTTATCTACGGCATAGAACCGTTAAGGATATTCAAAATTAATTACATAACATTTAGATAGTCAATATATATATATATGTATATATATGCATATGCGATTATAATATTGATTAATAGTTTTGCGTATACCCATTTCAAAAGCTCTTAACAGACACCTATTGCGGGCGGGTTGGTTAACAAATGGTTGGTATCTGTAAATGTACTAAATTTCCATTAATAGAGATTAACAATTATTTAATTATTTGCTGAATTTTCCATAACGGCAATTCACTTCTTTCTTGCTAGTAGGGTAGTCTTTCCTGGTTCTGGATATATTACTCTGATGTTGCGATAAATTGCATTGCGGGACCAAAGAAATGTTGCCACCAATCGAGTTGCCAGCTCATTTTGAATCTCCACCGACTCCTTGACTCTTTGACTCTCCGACTGTTCGGCTCGGCGACTTGCAACCGCACCATTGTGGCACTGCCACCGCGGCACTTCGTGGACGTGGACGCGCACGTCCTGGTTGAAATGGAACTGCCAATAACGTGGACGGCAAGAAGCGCCTTTTATAGTCTGGCTTCTACTTGGGCACTTGGGCACTTGGACACATTTGCGACGCTTGTACACAATTTTACGCTTAGATGCGCATCAATCCTTATTCATTTATTTAGCAGTTGTCCGACATATTGTTCATTGCACTTTAATTTGATTTTGATTGAAACACTCTTATCGCAATTGTGCACTCAGCCCAGTCGAGACCTTGTCGACGGTTCCTTGTTGTCTGGGCTTCTATAAAAGGTGCATACATACATACGTACATGTACATACATTTGTATATTCTTGGATGTTTTTCTATATACTTACCAACTTAAGTATGTACATGAATATATATGCTTCGCATTGAGCAATAGAGAACAACAGGCCAGAGGGTAAGTCAATGACGTCACAAACTAAATAAGTAAAAGCAGTTCATTTTCATTCATAAAATTGTGATTTAAAAGCGGTTCTTTCGCATTTGACGCACTTGACTGGAGTTGAGTGGAGTCTGGGGGCAAGACAAAGCGCATTGGTGCACATGTGCGATAAGCGAAATTGAATCAATCAACAGAATATTAAGGCTCAATGCGTTCCAATCAATGTGTGGGCGTTGTCGATTCCATAAAGAACATCGCCTAATTTTTATATAAAAACGAAGCATAGCGGTTGAAATAGTCATTCAAGTTCCAAGGCTTACTGGAGCAACATTTAGCTGTCGTTGCCGAATAAAAATCCAGAAACCGTTGCACTTGCAGTATCAAGGACTCTAGGATGGCCAATAACCCACGATGGCTGAGGCTCAACATTCTCATTATGCTTCTCCAACTGGGCAGGCTGCAGCTAACACACTCCAGCGTTAGTCACGTTCACTCCGATAACCAACGATGCGGCAGTCATGTTCTGCAGTGTATGTCGAAGCCTCAGCATCAGATTATGAAAACCCGACAAAGTGACTTGGATGATTACGACGAGCATCTTGTGTACAGACAAGAACTTATGCGAAATGTGAAAAGCAGGCTTACTGACGAAGTGGAGTTAACCGGTTCTCATGTAAATCGCGAAGACTTACATAATATGAGGGACTCATCTCGCATACAAGAAATGGAAACTCGTGAGCAGCAGGAAAATAGCGCAAATCAAGAGGATATTCGCATGAGGGAGACTCACGAGCTGTTGTATACTCATACCGACCTTTCTCGACGCAATGAACGAGATGGTGAACGCAAGTCTCGGGATAATGCAGAGCGAGTGAATGAGGAATTAAGTCGAGAAGATATACGACGAGAAGAGTATGACCTCACACGAAGACAGCAACGAGAAGATCGTGACAGACGAGAGGAACGAAGCGACATATCTCGTGAGCAAGAACGCGAATCCCGTGAAATTGTAGACCGAATGGATAGTCGAAATGATATGCGACGAGAGGGTTTTGACCTCACACGCAGACAAGACCGAGAAGAAAGCGACATGCGAGAGGAACGAAGCGACATATCTCGCAAGCAAGAACTCGAATCCCGTGAAATTGTAGACCGAATGGATAGTCGAAATGACATGCGACGAGAGGATTTTGACCTCACACGCAGACAGCAACGAGATGATCGTGAGAGACGAGAGGAACGAAACGATATGCGGCGAGAGGGGCGTGAAGAGCGAATGGATGCGCGATTAAGTCGAGAAGATATGCGACGAAAGGAAAATACTCTTACACGCAGACAGGAACGAGAAGATATGCGACGAGAAGAAAATGCCCTCACACGCAGACAGGCCCGAAAAGAAAGTGACAGGCGAGAAGAACGAAGCGATATATCTCGTAAGCAAGAACGAGAATCCCGTGAAATTGTAGACCGAATGGATAGTCGAGAGGATATGCAACGAGAAGAAATTGACCTCACACGCAGACAGCAACGAGAAGATCGTGAGAGACGAGAGGAACGAAACGATATGCGGCGAGAGGGGCGTGAAGACCGAAGGGATGCGCGATTAAGTCGAGAAGATATGAGACGAGAAGAAAATGCCCTCACACGCAGACAGGACCGAGAAGAAAGCGACAGGCGAGAGGAGCGAAGCGATATATCTCGTAAGCAAGAACGCGAATCCCGTGAAATTGTAGACCGAATGGATAGTCGAGAGGATATGCAACGAGAAGATCGTGAGAGACGAGAGGAACGAAACGATATACGGCGAGATGAGCGTGAAGAGCAAATGCATGCGCGATTAAGTCGAGAAGATATGAGACGAGAAGAAAATGCCCTCACACGCAGACAGGACCGAAAAGAAAGAGACAAGCGAGAAGAACAAAGCGATATATCTCGTAAGCAAGAACGCGAATCCCGTGAAATTGTAGACCGAATGGATAGTCGAGAGGATATACGACGAGAAGATCGTGAGAGACGAGAGGAACGAAACGATATACGGCGAGAGGGGCGTGAAGAGCGAATGGATGCGCGATTAAGTCGAGAAGATATGAGACGAGAAGAAAATGCCCTCACACGCAGACAGGACCGAGAAGAAAGCGACAGGCGAGAGGAGCGAAGCGATATATCTCGTAACCAAGAACGCGAATCCCGTGAAATGGTAGACCGAATCGATAGTCGAGAGGATATGCGACGAGAAGATCGTGAGAGACGAGAGGAACGAAACGATATACGGCGAGAGGGGCGTGAAGAGCGAATGGATGCGCGATTAGGTCGAGAAGATATACGACGAAAGGAAAATACTCTTACACGCAAACAGGAACGAGAAGAAAGGGACAGGCGAGAGGAACGAAGCGATAGAAGGCAACAGGAGCGTGAGGAGCGAATGGATAGGCGATTAAGTCGAGAAGATATGCGACGAGAAGAAAATACTCCCACACGCAGACAGGACCGAGAAGAAAGTGACATGCGAGAGGAACGAAGCGATATATCTCGTAACCAAGAACGCGAATCCCGTGAAATTGTAGACCGAATGGATAGTCGAGAAGATGTGCGACGAGAAGAAATTGACCACACACGCAGACAGCAACGGGAAGATCGTGACAGACGAGAGGAACGAAGCGATTTACGGCGAGAGGAGCGTGAAGAGCGAATGGATAGGCGATTAAGTCGAGAAGATATGCGACGAGAAGAAAATACTCTCACACGCAGACAGGACCGAGAAGAAAGTGACATCCGAGAGGAACGAAGCGATATATCTCGTAACCAAGAACGCGAATCCCGTGAAATTGTAGACCGAATGGATAGTCGAGAGGATATGCAACGAGAAGATCGTGAGACACGAGAGAAACGAAACGATATACGGCGAGAGGAGCGTGAAGAGCGAATGGATAGGCTATTAAGTCGAGAAGATATGCGACGAGAAGAAAATGCCCTCATACGCAGACAGGAGCGAAAAGAAAGTGACAGGAGAGAAGAACGAAGCGATATACCTCGTAACCAAGAACGCGAATCCCGTGAACTTGTAGAGCGAATGGTTAATCGGGAAGTTATGCGACGAGAAGAGATTGACCTTGCACGTAGATACGAACGAGATGATCGTCATCGACAAGAGGAACGAAGCTACGTCCGACAAGAAGAGCGCGACATATCCCGTACAGAAGATCAAAAATCCCAGGACAATATACGAAGAGAAGAGAATGACTTGACACGCAGACAGCAACGAGAAGATAGTGAATTACGAGAGGAACGAAGCGGTATACGGCGAGAAGAGCGTGATGATCGAATGGATAAGCGATTAAGTCTTGAGGATATGCAACGACTAGAGAGTGTTCTCATACGCAGACAGGAAAGAGAAGATCGTGAGCGACAAAGGGAACGTAACCAAGCACGCGAATCCCGTGAATATGTAGAGCGAATGGATGGGCAGCGATCAAATACTCGTACAAATCTGTCTCGACGTGAGGAACGAGATGATATTAATGGGAAATATTCATCATCACGGTCACAACACCATATGCGTGAGAATCTCGAAAGTCACTTGATTTCCACGCAGTTCAGTAGTTGGGTCAGCAGAGTCTGCGGCAAGCAATGGCTTCTATTGATAGGCCAAGCACTGTTGCTGTTGCTTCTTTATTCCAAAACCAGCAGAAATGGAAAAGGACTTAGCCTTAGGTAAGTAATAGAACCTTTGTTGATAATATTTTTGTAGCTAATCGCTTTTAAATTGACAGAAATATGCTTGGGGGTCATGTCCATGGCATTTTTCATCCAATCGACTGCTAAGATAGACAAGGCATTACGAATAACGCGATAACCTGAAACCCATGAGTACCTAACAAAACGCAAACCACATTCGGACTATGAGCCATGTACTACAAACCATATCGTTAAGCAACGAGTTAAGCGTGGAGTGGATCTGAGATGTGTCTGTAAATGTAATGTACAATTTAATCCAACTGTTACACTAACTGTAATCTAAACTATACGAAACTACAAACAAATATAAGTTATACTTAGTTGAGCATATGCATATGAGTATATTCTGTTTTAGCTCCGTATCCTGACACTTATCCAGATTGTAACGCCTGCGGTTGTCTGAAATCAGAAATAATTGGAGCGACTGAACAGAGCCCTTGTCCAGTTTCTGTCTCTGACTGCCTTTGTAGTATGAAGGCCCCTGCAATATGCAATTGTCCACTTGGCATCCTTAAGCATATGCTTGCTGGCCAGACAGAATCCGAGGCTAACAGCATGCGAGTATTACTTGCCCACCCAAGAGTAGAGGGTCTCCAACACAAAGCCTTAACTGGAAAATTATTATTGCTATTTTCCATGTCGGTTGTCTTCATCCTTCCTTGTGCGCCTTTGAGTGCCATACAGTATCGTTGTTGATAAATTTCGCACATATTAGATGCCGGACTGGTCTATACATCCTTCGGTTTTCAAAGGATTTCCCCAAGGGTGCTGCCCGGCAGCATGCAGCTTGTAGACAGCGGAGTTTGTTGGGGGCAAGTGGTAGACCTTCCTCTTGCAACCAGCCAGTAAGCCATCCTTAATCAGTGAAACCAACACAAATTTTACACAATTTTCTTCTATTGGGGATTATTTCGCAAGGCAAATGTGTGTGCAGTCAACTTATGGCTCTGCACACACAAACACACACACACACACACACACACACACACACACACACTCACTCACACACACACAATCATACCTTATAATACACATCTGCTTGTTGCTGTCTCTATTTTTAGTCAAGATGCCTGGCAAAATGTTACAGTTCTTGGCCTAAAATATATTTATACACATTTCAAGTGAGAGAGAGAGAGAGGGGAAACTGCTGTAATATGCTTGTTGGGTTAGATCAAAAGTCAAAGTTCCAAAGGTTGTTAATGGTACTTAACTCGTCTTAGCTTCAACCCAGAGTTTCGTTTAATTAGTTCTTAAATAAATTTGAAATTTAATATGTATCAATGGGCTGTAAATACTGTAAATTGTTCAATAACTGGTTCGTCATACGTTACACACCTGTGATGCTGTTGCCTTTTTATGACTTAAGCTCTTAATGAAGCTGATTACACTGATCTTAGCGCCAATTTAATCACCTATCCTGATTGATTTCCATTAATTGTTTGAGTCTATTGCCTAGCAGTTGATTTTTACATGTACTACGAGTATAGTTATAGGCATATTCTCTGTGTGAAATTCCAAGTGTATCTTAACTATTATGTAGAAGCACATTTTTTGTTTTTTACGAGTGCACACATAAATACGAGTACGCTTTTATATACCCGCACACGTTTGCATCGAGGTACTATGGTTCTCATACACACAAACACACACACACCCAAGCACACACACAGGCATGTACTCAGATACAAATGGAGACACTCGAGCAAGGTTATTCGATATTAAAACACCACAAAAGCGCAATAAACCAACGAGAAAGAATCATAAAAAATTGAGTTTTCAATATTTATTCGAATTAAATAATTCACGCGCGGTGGTCTGAGGCCCGCAGCCGGGCAGCTTAAAACCACATAACCCACACATACGCACACAACGGAGAGAGGGGGGTGGAGTGTGTGGGTGTGTGTGCGTGTGTGTGTGTGTGACTAGACTTCCGGAAGGGCTCAAGAAGCGTTGCTGAATAAAGGCGATGGCATTACAGAGTTGGGTCCGTGGGGTCGTTTGGGGTTTTGTACGTATGGCATTTTATGAGCATTTGAGGTTTATTTTATGCTTTTAACCACACATATACACCTACACCTACACCCACACACAAATACAAACACATACACATACACACAAGCACGCCAAATGCAAAACAATATAAATTTTGTGTCAGAAATCATAAATTTCAATAAAAACAACTAAGAATGCTCTTGGCGAGAAGGCACGACTACATGACACCCTGCACACATTTACAAATACAAATAGTAGTTATATTCATATGACAGTAAAAGCACATTTTATTAAATGCATACACGAGCAAACGCGCCGCAAGCTTCGTACATTCTAAAGTCAGTATTCTCTTAATCTTCCTTGGCTCGACGCTACGCAAGAATGTATATTAAATATGATGATTTGTGCTTGTGAGTAGCGCCTTAATCATCCTTAACCATCTTTGTAGCACTAGGAAAATAAAAAGAAAATAAATAAAAATAATTAATGAATAATAATTATAATTTGATATAAGCTTGATACAGGAATCTACATGCCAAATTTGGTGCTTTAAACTCTTATAGTATCTAAGATTGACGCGTTCTTTTCTGTCTGTTGATACGGATCACAAAAATATATCAACCAAATTTGTTACACAAATTCACACAAAACCATTATACACTTTTCGTTCGTTTTCAATAGACGCAGGGTATATTAAAAGCAGCGAAGCGCCAAATAAATATGTAATCTGGTAGCGGCAGCCCTCTGGTATACTATGTGAGTCAGTTCCTCACGTTCGAAAAGCAACCAGAAATAGAGTTGCCAAGATGGAAAAGGGAAATATTGCACTGCTGAGAGTCCTAAGTAAATGCAACAGGCAGACTGCGCATAATGTTAAAAGCTGTACTCTTGTTAAAATATTGCAGGACTTCCTGTGTAACTGAGTAACATATGTCCTTACTTGAAAGGCTACCCAACAGTCAATCGGACTACTAAAGAAACACCTCTTACTAGGTATTCTCAGTTGAAGACTACAAGACTACAACCAACAGTCTAAACGATTACTACAGTATTGTAAAACAAAAGCTATCAAAAACGATTAGTCTTTTATTAACTTGGTTATCAAACTTTTTGAATAACAATTAACAAATTAACGAACAAAAAGACAATAAGTTTTCTACATACGAAAATATTACATAAGCACATACATAAAGGACTTCCAGATAACCTTATGTCCAGACACCAATTATTAAGTTATCGGACTCTATATACTAAACTATGATAGTATTATTATCAGATTATGAGGAAAAAATAGCAAATTATTAAATTACCAAAGTATATCGAGAACTACCAGACTTTCTACAAATTATGGTGACGGAATAACTAATCAAAAGACTGGAACTGATAGATTATCGTGATTATCATGATCTTGAGTACCAATCTAGACTATCAAATTACCATTTGCAGAATTATTGTGACATTTAGTTGCCATCTGCTTTATTTTATCTTCTTGCTACAGTTGCTTGAGTTCTACCAACTGGGCCTGATTTTTAGGTTTTAAAATATGTTTAACTATCCGGTCAGACCGTTTACAGAAAGGACTTTCAACCACACACTAAAAGAAGACTGCTTAAATAGGGAATACTTTTAAATAGCTAGCGAATACATAATTGTACTGCAAATTGTAGTAGCAACTTTGAAAGCAAATTGATGGGCGTTGTGGGCATGGTACAAGTGAGGTGCAAGTATGGGGTCTGAAGGAGGTGTGGCCAATACTCTGCTCTTTCTGTCGGGGAAGGGTAACATTTGCTCTGACATTTGCCAGCAATTTTATAAATTATCAATTTCATCGGCAACTGAGCAGCGAGCGAATAAATAAATACATAAATAAAAGAAATACGTGAAATGGAAAATGGAAAATCGTTGCGAAAATTGTGAAATTGCGAACTGGCGAAATTGGTAAAATTCGTGAAACCGCAGACATTCGAGCAATGCCAGCAAAAAAAAAAAACAAGAGATAGAAAGAGAGATTTCTCCACAAGTTGCCATTAAACGTCAATGGGAAATCGGGCCAGAAATTGTTAGATTGCAGATGCTGGAGATGGAGATGGAGATGGTTAGAGATGAAATTGGAGCTGCGACGCCCTAAGCGAAATGTGCAGTTAAATAAAAATCAAAGCGGTTTACGTTATCAGCGACGATTTTCTGTGGGAGTTGAGTCCTCGAATCCGGATTCCGAATGCGAATGCGAATGCGAAGAAGTTGCGTTGACAGCCACGAACGTTTGCATAATCCCCACCCAATCAAATTCAAACTGAAACCCGAGGTCGTATCCAAAAAAACTCAAACCCTGGCATAAGTCAATGCCTAACCGAGGCCAACCCAACTCATCCCAAACCAGTCAGACATCTAGTGAGCCGCCCAGTGAGTTGCATTTGTGCGAACAAATGCGAAATTGGTTTATGCAACAGACTTTTATGGCGCACGTCAGACCTGGAGAGGAGCATTTGGAAATGGCAAACTTTGACAGCGCAACTCAGGCGCATTCACAGGCAAATTTCTAAATAGAATCGAGCCATCGAGGTACAAGCTACGGCTCGGGGTCTGATCTGGATGTTGGCTGGATGCTGGATGCTGGGTGCTGGGACCAAACATTTCACCATCCTCCATTGCAGCATCCATTGCACTCGTGCAAATAAATTTGCTGTTCACGTACATGAAAGCCGTTTGCACAAGCATGCAATCATCCACAAATATTGTCTAAACGAACACACTCACACACTCACACTCTCACACTCTCGCAATCGCACTCATGGATGTGTGTGAGTCGCGACTGACGACTGAAATCGAAGTTTTGATAATCCACGGCTCGTTGTTGAATTGATCAATTGGAAAGCAACCACACCATGGCAACCGCATGTCAATTGGTAGGCATAAGGCACACTCTCCTCAATCTCCCCTCACTACTAGACCCTACACTCATACTTACTAGTGGCCACACACACACACACACTCGTACACACACACACACACTCGTACACACACACATGAGAGCCTCTAAAGTTGGGTGCACACACATTCAATGATGACATTTACTGGCTCGCCCAGCTCGTTGCAGTGCCTCTTGCCCCGTCCTTATGCCACCTTCCCACCTGCCACGTCCTTGAGTTTTATGGGATTTTTAGATATTTATAGATTGCGCTCTTACAATCGCTTTGCTTTGGTTAGTTTGGGGTTGGATACGGGTTTGGGTTAGAGTTGCACTCCGATTATGGGGACAGAAGAAGTTGTTTGTGCCTTGGTTTTGCAACAAATGCCCAGTCCAAGTGTCTCGGCATATATATGGATGGATGTGTGTGTATCCTTGTGTGTGTGTGTGTATGTGTGTGTATGTGAGCTGTTGCGCAACGAAGCATAAAAAATGGCTGCATTCAGGACACGGCCAAATGCCTTCGTTGTCGTTGTTGGTCAGTGCGATTGCAAGGAGTTGAGTGCGAAGGCGGCAAATCAAAGTCAATTTGGCAAAGATCTTGGAGTCACCCTCAAGTGGAATGTCCTTGTTGCAACCACAAAGCGTTGCATTCTACTCCGCACTGGCCCTGGCCAAATTGCAGCCTCAAGCGTCCAACGGGTAGCGGGTTGCACATGGCAGATGGCAGGTGGCAGGTGGCAGGTGGCAAGTAACGAGAAGCAGCTTGTGGCTAGAAGTTAGTGGAACTAGAACTTATTCTTGTGCCATACTTGTCCATTGGCAGAGAGTGGGCGAAGTGAACTCTGAACGTATTGCAATTTCCTATACGAGTTTTAGATGAAAATTGTGCTACCTGTCGGTCGCTTTGAGAAAATGGGCAAACATACTCATCCATAAACATTTAATGGTGCTTCTTTTACTCTGATTGCACTTTAAGCTTTAAGATTCTGACTACACAATCGGAAAGGCTTGCTCGAATCTGTATAATGTTTGCAGCATCATAAAGTTAAAGGGAAAACATATCGACAGCCTGGAAAGCACATTAAAGCACTATTCTTTAAATTAATTTTGTACTTATGTGAAATTATATGATAGGTTTTATTAAGTTGTCCTGACTTTGTAGTCGGGTTGACAGAATTTCTTAAAAAGTGTCCAGCCTGATTGATGTTTGCAAACAAAAACTTAAAAATCATTCAAATTAGTCTTTAAAGAAAGTTAGCAGCAAGTGGCACCATCAAATCTTTTGATACGTACTTTATACATAGTTAGATATTTAAGTTTTCTCTACTTAACTGTGGAGTTCGCATTAGACCTGATAAATAAGCCAGACTGATCAACATGTTAAAATGCTGTATCTCTGAGAACCTTCCGTTTATATGGACAGACGGACATGGCTATATTGACTCCGATGTTAATGTTGATCAAGTGTATATATATATACTTTATGGGGTCTGTCACGACTGCTTCTACCTGTTACATACTGTGCACAATATGCACTAGAGTTAATGCCAACTTTTCAATTGTCTTCTGTGTAATATCCTCTGCAAGGTTATACAAATTGAAGCCTTTATATATATTTAATTAGTGAGTAACCTGAGACTCTATAACTGACACGACACTATGCTTACGTTGGTCGATATTCATGGGAATATCATTCATACATACGTATAGAGCACAGTTAATTATATTCCTACAATTGTAATTTGTATAAGTTCCAAATGGAGCGAAATAATGTAATATGTTATAGAGATCCGATGATAGTATATTAATCTGCAGTTCCATTTTGATTGAATTGCTGAACATATCGTAGGATCATTAATTATTATTGTATGCTAATAAAGTAAGTCAGATAATAATAGCTGTAATGATGTCTAATCATAGAGTTGTCAACGGAAACTTCAGGTCGTGCTCTTTAAGGTCACAGAGTCCCCTGCCGAACGAGCCATTCAATTTGGATACATTGGGGGGAGGTTAAAAATTCAATTAGAAATTTACATAGAGTCACTCTTGTATTATTTGCTGCATGGCTTCGGCATGGGGAAACTGTGCTCTAGTCCGCACCGAGTCCCGCTGTTCGAGTAGCTACTATAGCATGTAACTGCCAGTCTGGGGCAACTCACGTTGCGTGCCCCTTGGCACATACGTATTTGCAATCGTATTCGCGCCGGCATCCAAATCGGCATTCACAGTCACATTCCCATATACATCCATATGAACAACCCATTGTTCAGCGGGGCGTGTGGCAATTGAATTTTTGCGGCCAAGCGGACAGTGGATACAAATGGACAATTGGATGACAGGACAGTGGGACCGATGGACAGTTGCGGAGCGACATATAAAAAGGTGTTGATGGACTGCAACATGAATGCACAAATTGCCTATTGCATCAGATGCAAAAGTTCGAATTTGGCATATGGCCAACACTGCTGAAAACTATGTAGTAGCCAATGCGTTGCGGCCGCATGACGTTGCAGCTAATTAAACGCGAAAATTGCATAAGCCTGCACAGTGGCAAACTGAAATTGTAAGTAGAAACTGCAAACTGCAAACGGCAAAACGGCCAAATGACTAGGACAGTCTAGGAGCGGCAAGCGGCAAGCGGCAAGCGGCAAGCGGCAAGTGGCAAGTGGCATGTGGCAGGCGGATGGCGAATGGCGGATGGATGACAGCAAATTGGTGGACTGCGGGTTCGGGAAGTTCCCCAAACTCAGACTCAGCACCCACACACCTATGTATGTATGTTGTTCATGGCCCTTGCCATTTGGATTGTTCTTGTTGTTGTTGCACTATCCTATGCCAATTGAAATTCAATTCGAGCAGCAACTAAAATGAAATTGAGTACAACAACAAGCAGAAACCTGCACGATGTTACGAATTGAAAGCGCACGGGGATGAGGATACGAGCGCGGATGCAAACGCCGCAGCTGAAATGGAAACTTAACGTGGGCAGTTTCAACTGGTTTGCGCCAGGGGCCTGGTCTCAGTGGAGCAACTTGAATTAGAATGAAAAATAATTGCAGCTGGCGCTCGTTTCAATTAAGTTCGGCGCACAAAATGCCCCGTCACGGACCTTGCCACCAACTACAGCACTGCTGTCTCGCTTACAGCCCGCACTCCCTCCTCAGTTGTTGCTAATTATTGCTGTGCTGCGCTTTCGGTCAGCTGAGTGCACACTGTGGACCGGGTTCATAGTCTCCCGGTCGCCTAGTCTCTCGATCTCCCGAGCCAACCAGCAAGGATTGCAGTACAATTTAACAGATGCAACGGCAACAACTGCACCCGAGGGATGCATTTTACTGGCTGCCGCAGCCAGTTGCCGATGTTGCTGCCACTGGTGTTGCTTTTGTTAAACAGTTAACTGGACGGGTCCGCCGTGGGGCGTGGCAGACTAAACAGCTGCCAGCGTTGCTACACTTAACGATTTTTCTCCGCCTGTTGTCGAGTGTTATATTCCACACCACACCATACCATACCATACCATACCATACCACAACGTACCATACCATACCATACCATATCAGACCTTACCACACCATTCCATACGAGTATGATACTCGTGCCATTCCTATAAATCAAGCCACATTTTCTGTGGCATCCACATCGAGCGTCAAATTGTTCGTGCCATTGCCACAAATCAGTCATTTGGATATCCATTCGCAGTTTGGACTTCATTTGTGCCCCATTAGCTGCCACATAATTCATAAGCTTGAGAAATGGCGCTGCCAGTTGCCCAAGTGCTCCTCCACTTTTTCCCTCCTCTTGACATCACTCCAAATATAAACTTGGATAATTGAATTTCGGCGAAATCATTGCATGCTTTTGCAGGGGGTTGGGAGGGGGAAGGGGTGGGGGCAGAACCCTCTTCTTGCCTTTCCTTCGAGGCATTCACTTGAATTCCTTGGGCCAATGTGTTCATTGTCCTTGTCCAGTTCGAGCTGCCTGCCTGTCCACTTGGAGCTAATTAAAGCTAATCGTGTTGTCGAGTCGAGTCTACGTTTAACTGATGCTGTTGTTGCCTCTTTTGCTGCTGTGCAGGAAGTGCTCTACACTGAGAGAAATAACATGACATTTCGTGTTCAGGTATCAAATACAGTATACGTCAATTTTTGGTTTACAATATATGAGTTTGGTTGAGTTATCTTAATAAACTACAACGATTTTCATACTAAATCTCAATTTTTGACCTATCATTTCTATAACAGCTATATGATATAGTGGACCGAGTTGAACCAACATAACTAAATGCATAATATGTGAGATTGGTCGAGTTATGTTGAGAAACCAAATACATAGTTTGTAATACTAAAGTACGATATGATGGATTGGTACTGATCCATTTATTTCATTCAGATAACTTTAAAACTCAGAGATAAGTTTGTATAGAAACAGACAGGCGGA